>PJEX01000304.1:0-59685 GCA_005350895.1 Colletotrichum tanaceti
AATAAATAATATTAGCCTAGATTAGCTAAATTACTTTAATTAGTATATAAAGTCCTATATAAAGGGTTCTTATTACCTCTTAATCCTTAATAGTTATAATAGCTATAAATTAACTAACTTTAATAAATACTATAAGGAATAAAGCATTATTACTCTTTATATACCTCCTTACTTATTATATAAGCTCTAGCCTCTTAATGTTAGGTACTTTAGCCTATTAAAGTACTTATATAGTAAGGAAATTAAGAAGATAATATAGATATAGATTTTATATATTACTAAGGATAACTTCTTTCCTGCCTTTAAAGCAGTATTCTTTACCTTAATAGGTAAAAACAATATATAATCTAGTTTTAGATAGGTAGGACTTATACCTTTTAACCCTAAAGTAATTCTTTTTTACTTAGATTTTAAGCTAAAGATACTAATACCCTTAACCTTATAGCTAAGTAGCTAAAGCTCCTAGGATATAAAGACACTAACTATAGTACTAGAGGGTGTATAGAGTACTTCCTCCCTTAAAAAGAAGATCTAAGTATATTAAGGTAGCTTACTAATACTAATATATAAAGTAATTAACTTCTAGGCTAGAGGTATTAGTAAGTTAGCCTATAGGCTTATTATTATTAAGGCTAAGAACTATAAGCTTTGTATAGGGATAGAGGTACTAAGTAAGCGCTAGAGGGCAAAAAAGACCTAACTACATCTTAGAGGGTTACTTAATACTGCTAAAGTAGAGGCACTATAAGTAGAAAAGGGTAGTGTTAATGCTAGAGGAGAGAATAACCCTTAGAAGGAGGGTTATACAGAAGGTGCTAAACTACATATATAACAATATAGCAATTATAGAAAGTCTAGATATAATGTATAAACCTATAAAGTAGTTTAGGATAGTAATAAAGAAGAGGGTAATAAGTTGTTTTAATTAATTTCATATATTATAGCTAAATTAACTAATATAAAAGGTAGAAAGGTAGGGGAGAGGTAGTAACTTGCTATAACTAGCAACTCGCTATATAGGTATGTTACTGTTATCTTATTATTATTAGCTATAAAGATGCCTTTATTATAAGGAGATTCTTTAAAGCCTATTTTATATAGTATAGATCTTAAGTATTTATACTAAAGTCTAGGGCTTTGTTTAAGGCTGTATAAAGCTCTCTTAAGTTTATAGTATAAGTTATTATTCTTAGCAGCCTTTATAGGGTTATATTCTAGAGTATTTATCTTATTATTATATATAAAACTAGTAGGTAAACAGACCTATATCTCTTTATCTATAGTAGTATAACTAAAGGCATTAGAGACATTATATTGCTTAAAATCCTAGCCTAATTTAATCCCTATTATTAATAACGCTATATAGTTTTCAGGCTTATAAGTAGTTAAAAAGGTTTCTAGATAATCTATACTAATATATTAGGTAAATCCCTAAACAACCTATCTTGCTTTATATTTTATCTTACCTATATTAGTAATTTTCTTTATTAAAAATACCTATCTACCCCCTAAGGGCACTCTACCTTTAGGTAGGGTAGTTATTATCTAAGTATTTAATTTATCTAGACTACTTATCTCTAGCTCTATAGCTTAAATCTAATATTTAGCTTTAGGTAAAGCTAAGGCCTGTTTAAAGGTACTAGGAGTAGATAAAGCAGCAACAGATAATATATATAAAGCTTTTCTATATTTATATAATTTATTATCCTTTGTATTTAACGTAATAAGGATATTATATATAGCTAGGTAATCTTTTATAGTTATAAGCGTATCTTCCTATTCTTTAACCTAGTTATATTTAGCTTTTCCTTTATTAATTAGCTTAGGAATATTAACTATTATCTTAGATTTCTTATAATTATTATTATCTTTATTTATACTAGTACTAGCTTAACTAGTATTATCTTTATTAACACTAGTTGTTACACTAGTATTATTATCTTCTAAGGGAGGATTTAAGGCTTTTAAACTACTTATATTATTATTATTTTTATTAGTACTACTACTATATAGTTATATCTTAATTGTATTATTATTATTATTATTATCCTTAGAAGCTAGGAATTCATTTTCTAGTATTATTATATCTTAGGTCTAGAAGGTTCTCTTCTTTTGAAAATTATAGACCTTATATATATTAGCCTTATTATTTAAGACTATAGCTTTAATAGCTTTATTATCTAGTTTCTTTATCTTAGGATCCTAAGTTTTATAATAACAGATAGATCTAGAAGTAACTATATTATTAACATTAGGCTTTTCGTTATTAACCTTTTTATAAGGTGTTTTATAGTGTATAGCCTTATGTAAAGTTATATTATAAAGGTCTACTACAGTTAAAGCAGCTTTACCCTATAGATATAGAGGGAGGTTAGCTCTTAGTAATAGAGCTCTTATTTTATTAGTTATAGTCTTTATAACCCTCTCTATTATACTGTTAGGTTTATAAGTATAAGGTGCTTTTATATTATAATTTATTCTGTTTATTATATAGGTGTAGTTTATAACCTTATTATTAAATTTAGATCTACTATCTATATTAAAGTTCTTTATCTTATTATTATTAATATTCTTCTTATTTATATATTGCTCTATAGCTTTATTAACCTCTTTAGCTTCCTTCGTTTTAAGTAAGGTTATAGAGGCTTCTCTAGATAATCTTTCTAAGAATATAATAAACTATCTATATTTATTATAGGCAGAAGGAGTTATAGGACTGTAAAGGTTAGCAGCTACTTTATCTAGGTAGTTATAATCCTTATTATAGTTATTAGATATCTTATTAGCTTTAGTAGTAAAGTTAACTCTAAGGTAAATCTTATAGTTATATTTAGAGGGTATAGTTATCTTCTCTTTTATCTTAGTATTATTTTCTAAAGCCTTTATAGTAGTAGGATTCATATAACCTAGTCTGTTATACTACTTTATATAGGTATTTATATTAGCGTTTTTAACCTTATTAAAGGTATATTTCTGACGCCTTTTATTACTATCTTTTATAGTATTTATGTAGGTATTTTCTTCTACTTCTAGAGAATTAATCTCTTTATAAATAAGAGTCTTTATATTAAGAAAGTATAGGTTATTTTTAAATACCCCCTTACAAATAGTACTAGAGTCTTTTATATTTATTAAAGTAACTGTCTTATCTTAAAATAGGGAAGCTATTTTTAGCTTTCTAAGACTATTCTAACTAAGGAGATTTATTCCTAGATTAGGTATAAAATAACAGTCCTTTAGTATATATATTATCTTTATTAGGGAATTATATAGTAATATCTCCTATAAGGTTTATATTTTATTTCTTTACTTCTCCCTAGTTAACTACTTTATGAGCAGCTTTTGTTTTTATAAAGAGAGATTTATTACTTATAACGTTAATTATAGCTCCTATGTTAAGGTAAAAAACGTCTCTATTATCTATAATAAGTCTAACTTTACCTATATTATTTACACAACCTATATTATTATTAGAAGAAGAGGTATTATATATTTTATTATAGGTGATTTCACTTATAATATCTTTAAATTTAATAAGATCTTTATTTTCTTTGTCTTTGTCTTCTAGGGTACTTATTTCCCCTTTATTAAGATCTATAGTATCTAAGGTTATATTAACTAAAGAGTCTACTTCTTCTTTTTCTTCTTTACTATTAAAGCTTGATTCTTCTATTAAAGCCCTTTTAGCTATTAAAGCCTTCTGTTTCTTATAGAGGGTTTCTTTCTTCTTATTTTTTACACCCTTATTTATCTTATTCTTATTGTTTACTGCTAAAGCGGTAGGTCTTTTCTAGCCTTTTAGGGCTTTATTAGGATAAAGAAAATTATAATCTTTAACCTTATAGCTTTTTAGCTTACAGTAGGTATAATAAAGACCTTTCTACTTCTTCTAGGGTTTTTTACTACCTTTATTATACTTATTAGAAGTATATAGTATAGTATAGGGCTTTCTTTTTACTTTATCTATAAGCTTAGTAGAAAGGGATTTAAAGGTATAAGCTTCTAAATCTTTTCTAAGCTCCTAAGTTACATTAGTAATTAAATTATTAAGGCTATTTAAAACCTATAACATTATAACTTATTTAGGTAAAGGTATATCTTTTAAAGCTAGACTATTAGTTAGCTCCTTTACTTTATTAAAGTAAGCCTCTATAGATTTAAAACAATCTAAAGAAGTATTAAAAAATTCCTTATAAGTACGGAATTCATTAGTAAAGCTAGTAGGTTTATATAGATCCTATAGCTTATACTAAGCTTTATAACCTGCTTTAGGGTCTTTTATAACCCTAAGAGGAGAATCCTTACAGTAGAGCCTTATATAGGTAGAAGCCTTTTTATTACTCTTCTTTTAGGTAGGAGTATTAGGCTTAAACTTAAGGTTAAAGTCTATATCTTTACTAATAAGTAAAGCTTTAAATCTTAAAGCCTAAGTAAGGTAGTTTTAGCTACTAGACAGTCTAGGTATATTAATCTTCTCTATTTTATATATATAGTTACCTATAATAGGTCTTAATTTATAGGTATAGGTATAGTATAGGTTTAGTTTAGTATTTAATTAATATTGTAGGTAGGAAAATAGGTATAGGAATTTAGGCTGTATATTTATATAGAGCTTAAAAATAGAATTAAATAGTAGTTAAAAGGAGTATATTAGAGGTATAGTTGATTTTTAGGTATAAGGGTAAAGTTAAGGTATAGGTATAGGTATTTGTTAAGGTAAAATCAAGGGTAGAAAATTAAGGAGGAGTATTTTAAGAAAATAGATAGGATATTTTAAATTTTAGGTTATAGACAGTTTAAATAGTAGTGCTCTTATTGTTATAGGGTTAGGGTTAGTAAAGTTGTTATTAAAAAGGTAGGGAGGTATAGGTATAGGGAAGAAGTTAAGGTTATTTATATATAGATAGCGTTATTATAGGTAATTAGTATCTATATATATAGATAGAAAAAAGGATATATAGTATAGTAGTTAGAAGGTTAGAATAGTTATAACTTAATGTATTAAAAGGTATAGGTTTAATTCTTATAAAAGGTAAAAATTATAGGTTTTTTAAAAAGTATAGTTTTTATAGTATATATAACATAGGTTAAATCCTATGCGTTCTATAGGTTATATACTTAGGTATATACCCTATAGGGTAGGTATATACATACGCCTACCTTAAGGCCTAACTACACCTAACTAGAAACCTTCTAGTTAGGTAACACCTTTTAGTGTAGTAGGTTAGGTATTACCTTTCTATATATAATAAGTAGTAGTATAACTAGTTTAATTAATAATACTATTAGACGCTTTAAAGCTAGTATACCTATAAGAGAATAAGAGCTAAGGAGTAGCTAACGTAAGAAGCTAGCCTATTAATACTGCTTATTAAGAGCTTCTAAGGGAGCTATAAGCAGGCCTTATAAGAGCTATACTATCTAACAGATCTAGGCCTCTAATAAGCATATTAGAAAGCGTTACCTAATAGAGATAAGGGTATAAGGCTTAACGCCTTAGTTAGCCTTAGAGGTATACTTAGGATAAGTGTCTTCTCTATATTAGAGGGGTACTTAATATAGGTTAAATCCTATGCGTTCTGTAGGTTATATGCTTAGGTATATGCCCTATAGGGTAGGCGCATGCGCGCGCCTGCCTTAAGGCCTAACTACGCCTAACTAGAAACCTTCTAGTTAGGTAACACCTTTTAGTGCAGTAGGTTAGGTATTACCTTTCTACGTGTGACAGTATATGTATTTCTAGTCTTATAGGTATAAGGCTAGGCTTATAACTACTAAGATATAATTAAGTAGAATAATAAGTAAGAGTAGAAATTATATATTAATAAGTAGGGAAAATATAAGTAGTAGAATAGTGTATTAAATACAGTAATTATAATAATAATTCTAAGGTAAAAGATAGAGAAATTCTCTAACCTATATACTACTACTAAGGTATAGAGATCTATAAATTATCCTCTACTTATATTATAGTTATCTTAGTTATATCTAAATATATCTATTAGTTATTTCTATATATATAATACACTTATAGTAGGGTATTAAAGGAAATAGTAATTAGCTTATTACTAAGGTTATTACTAAGTAAATAAGGCTAGTATACCTAGTTACTACTTACAAAACAAGGTTCTAAGCTACCTATAGAGGTAATATCATAAAATAATATGTGATTCTATTCCTTATTAAGCAAAGATTATAAATATACAAACCTCTTACTTATATCTCTTATGATTAAAAAGATATGTGTAGTAAAGCATAAGGGTATAGTTTATAGCATAAGCTTTTTATTCTAAGTAAATGTAGTATAATAACTAATAAATAGTAAAGTTTATTATAAGTAAGATTTTATAGTTATATATAAAGCTCTACTATATTAATATTTATAACTACTAATTACACTAAGAACTCACTAATAGCTATATAGATATAATATATACCCTATTAGTAGAGCTAATAGTAGATAGTTTAATAAAAGCTGTTAATATAGTAAAGTATAATACTTTCCTCCTCTAACTTAATATAACTAATAAGATAGAGGTCTTTAAAGCTAACTACGTAAGGGATCTTATAATTAATAGAGCTTACTTATAAGTAGAAATATCTAAACCTAATGTATAAGTAGTAGAGGAAATAGTTTTATAAATATATAAGTTAGTAGGAAAAGCTTTCTTATATATACTAAGATTATATAATACTTATGCTCTTTTTATAGCTTATAGAGGCTATAGAGAAGTCTTTCCCTAAGGGGGTGTGTTAAATTAGAGGGTGTACGTATATAGGGTATAATAAGTATATATAAAGCGTAGGCTTAGAGATAGGCTTAAGCCTAGCGTAGCTAACCCTTTACTGAATATTAGAGGGACTACTATAGGCTTCTTCTTAAGCAGTAAGCTCTAGTTATAGCCTTAAGCGCTTAAGAATAGGGTTCTTATAAGCTTAAGTTAGGGGCTAGTAGTAGGGTATAAATAGTTATAGTTATATATATATCTTAATATATATATAATTAACTTATTACTATTACCCCTATTAATCTAATAGGAACTCCTTATAATAAGTAGTTTATCTATAGGTATACTTATCCTTTTTATCTATAAGCTAGGTAGTAGACTATACTTTTATTATAACTACTATATACTTAATACTATTACTAAAAAGGACTAATACCTATTACTACTTATCTTAGAGACACTATAGTATATAGGGTCTATAAAATAGTTTATAAAGGTTAATATAGTAGCTACCTTCTATAAGATATGTATTATAGAGGGTAATAAGCTAAAGACTATATTTTAGATATATTATAGGCCCTTTAAATAGCTTATCTACCCCTTTAGGTTAACTAATATACTTACTTTTTAGTAGTAGTTTATTAATAGTATACTATAAGAATACCTTAATAACTTTATTATAGTATACCTTAATAATATCCTTATATACTTTAATAGTTTAAAGTAGGACTATAAGGATAAGGTATACTAGAGCCTACTTCCGTATATATCACATACAACACGCTACCGTTGTTTTCAACAGCAGTCCCTTCTCTATAACGCTGCTAGCCCTGCCGCAGCTCAAGGGATAGATAAAGGAGCTTCACGCCAAGCCTTCACGCCAAGCGCCTTTCGCGCCGCACGCGCGCACCGAAGGAGCCCGTGATCTCCTTCGTGCCATACGCTCAATAGGAGCAGGAAAGGCCCAGCGAGAGGCCCAGCCTTCACAGCCGTAGGCAACTAGCCCTTCACCGTCATAAAGGCCTGCCGCAAGCCCTTCCCTAAGGGGGTATGTCGAATTACAGGTATAGGCACTTAGTAGGCACAACAGAGATAGGATATATCAGCCAGCGCAGCCCTGCCGCTCAGCAGCAACAGAGATTCCGCCACAGGTATCGACCTCAGGCGGCAGGCTCCGTGGAGGCCTTAGGCGCCCAGGATAGGGGTTCTTAAGGGCCAAGTCGAGCAGTAGGGCACGTCTGGCACGCACAAGCATACATCACCAGATCCATCAATATACGCACTTTTGATCTATTAATTGACCCCCCTACGTAACTTGACACAATGCACCTGACATTGCCTGAGGGGATCTGTGCATTTGTGCTAGAACCCACTTTCTTATGTGTGTCGCATGAGACACATTGCCGTTATTTTCAACAATCTTCACCCTCTTTTCCATTTCCTTTTTAAGAATATAAAGCGTATCTAATACTATCCTAAAATATCTTTGTTAGAAGGAAGCGATTATATATTCTAAGATTGACTTACTAATATTAGTGACTGGGTGACGAGGGTGGAGCGAAAATGTTACTCGACGGCCCCTATAGTTGATCCCTGGTTCGATAGAGAGTTCACCAATTGTACCCCACTCATCTGCGCCACGACTATAACTAGTAGCACTAGGGGAAAAGTCATGTAGGGGACCGTCGCCTACTGCAGAGGACCTGACGCTTAGTTCAACCATTAGATCGCGTTCGCCGTAGACCTGAAATTCAACAGAAGGGTTGCCGTTAGGAAGTGTTCTGGTGGCTCGCCATTGCCACCGAATATCTTCAAGGCCAGTTCCTTCAATCCAGGTCCTTTGGTTGATATCAGTGCCCTTGTGAATGCCTTGAAGCATACGATTAAGTTTTATCTCGAACCTGTCAGGAGCTGGTGGGAACGTATTTGGAGATGATTCGATCCTGCCTGGAGTTGGTTCGAACCTGACAGGAGCTGGCACGAACCTGTCCTCGAACCTGTCAGGAGCTGGTTCAGGACCATTACAGCAAGAGAAACCTAGACCTCGGTGTAACAGTTCTGGTGTTGGCGAACTTTGAACAAAGATGGCTGTATAAACCGAAAGTAGAAATAGGGTGAAACAAGTGTTCATGGTGGCGGTTACAGTAGGTAAGTCTAGAAACATGAGTAGTAAATAGTAGTGAAAAGGGTTAGTACTGCTAGTCTAGGTGTCTAGTCATCTTTACACTAAAAGGTAAGAAAATAAAGTTAATAGATAGAAAGTAACTAAGTATAAAGATACCATATAGAGGTATAGTCCTCTATCTCTATAAGTATAGAAAGAGTTTGTAATATAAAATTAAGAGCTAGAAGTAAGGTAGTCTGTAACTTTTCTAATTATTATATGTATTAGTTAAATTAATAAAAGGTCTAGCTTGATAGGAAAGGTCCTAGCTTTATAGTATATCTTCTTATTATAGTTTCTTTATATCCTAAAACTATAAAGTATTTGTCTAAAAGAGGTATAATTAAGTATTACTACTATAGTCTTTAAGGCTGTTATTATAGTAGAGAAGAGTTCCTGTTGGTAAAGATATTTAGGAGTAATATACTAGCTTTATTAGGTCTCTAAAATACTACTAATATAACGACTACTACTACTACTTTACGTATTTATAACTTAATCAATACAGCGTTTTATTATAATGTAAATGCTGGTAAATGAGGTGGATATTTTCAGGCTTTGCGATGGAGGGGGGCACGGCCAATGTAATGCCACGGCTAGCCCGGACTGGGTGACCCAGTCCAGCCAGCCCAGGCCCTGTTCAGCAAGTTCGGTCCCTATCCAGCCTGCTAGAGCCCATTCAGCCTGTCCGAACCCATTCGCTTATATAAGGGGCAGGGAATCCAATGTAGATTAGCCTATTTGTTCTTCGTGGGGGCTTTGTTCTACGACTGCCCACACACATTCCCGTGGGTAGGACTTCCAAAAGAGCTCAGAGTCCTCAGGTGGATCCCCCACCTCAAATAGACTACCGTAAGTGGTGTCAACTCGAACTGACTGCGGTGCCCAGTCTGCTGTTGCAAAGCACTGTCTTTCCTCGCCGTTGATGAGACTGGAGTTGGTTACAAGGGTCCAGGCGGCACCTATTGGCCTATAAGATCCTCTTTTGTAAGCGTAGGTCTTCAAAAGCTGGTTCGACGCATCCTCTGCCTCCCGGTATGCTCCTTTATACCTTTTTACGCACGGATCCAGGCTGCATCGGGCAGCAACTGGCTTGAGCATAGAAACGTCTTCATACTTGTAATAGCATGCGGAGGCATTCTCCTTGCACCCGGGTGTGGTGATCATTAGAACGTCGAAACTGAGGAATGGTTCCTGGCCGCGGCGGTAAACGTTGCCTGGTGTTGATGTGATCGAAAGTTTTGGTCCAGGGCCAGCGCCTGAGTCGACACGGGGTCCTGAAAATGGCCAGCGTTGCTCCTGGGAGACATTTAGGTGCCAAGTGTGATGGCCATCTGTATCTTGTTTCGAGACAATATCGTTCGTGATGTCTTTACACGAGTGACACATGGCCAAAGACGAAAAGAAGTAGCTGTCGTTTTCTTTTCCAAACGTGCAATTCCCTGTAGGGCATTTGAATTTGATCTGGGTCTCGGTTTTGTCAGGGTCCCAAAGCCCCTTGTGGAGGGCCACCTCCATGGTAGAAGAAAGGACCAACGAGTAGGGCTGGAGGTGGTTGAAGACGTAAACATCGCTGGCTGTATAGTTATTCGTCCTAGGAACTTCTGCGACCTCAAAAATGCCTGACTCCCTGGGAAGATGGCATTCCCTATGCTCAATCATGGCTTGAGACACAGGATCGATAGCCAAGGCCGCAATAGTAATAAGAGAGCCAAATCCAGCCAGATACCTGAGAATGTGTCAATCTAACCGTCAGAAAGCCGGGGCAAAGCCGCTTACGCCTTTTGCGGTCGCGGTATCTGCTTGACAATCAGGAGCAGCGACCCCCATGGCCCACGGCTAGCATTGTCAAACAGGGCGACGTCGGCAAGTTTCTGCGGGCGGTGGAACCAGTTCCATTTCAACTGGCCAAGGCCTAGAACTTGTCAGTCACGCAAACGCAAACGCGCAATTCATTATACTCGGACCAGGCAGGGACCAAAGGAGAAAAGGGGGACGCATCGCAGGGGCTCCATACCTTCAGCAATTGGCAGGATGAGTGAAGCTTTGAACACAGCTGTGAAGATAGCCGTCAGGGAATTGACTGATATCAGTGCCGGCCAGTCCGGCAAAGGTTTCCCTTGGTGCAGAGATAGGATGATGACGATGGCGATGATGCAGCCAAGCGCAAGTAGGCTGCTTAACATCTCGACCCACCATGCATCCCACATTGTTTCGTTGGGTTTGTTCGTGACATCGTGCGAAAGGACGGTTTCTTCCAAGGGTCGTGACTCGGTGACACATGCGGTGTTCGACACATTGTCGAAAGATTTGAGCGCAATTCTTTCTCCTAGAGTATATTCTGTCGGATCCACATCAGATTGATGACCTGCGGACTTTGTCGACTCGATGGCGGAGTTGCTCGAATGTCGCCCTGGGGTAGTCGATACTTCGGAAAGCGCAATAGTGGTGTGGCCGCTGTCAACTACCTCTGTCGTATCACTTATACTCACCGATGGGCGTCGAGATGATTCATGGTAGCCATTCTGATAGATAAGGAATGAAGATTCGTCGATGCTAGTTGCAGTTGATTTATCAGGGCTAGAGGAACGTATGTCCATGCTGCTTGGTAGGACTGGTATTATACTTGAAAGTTGAGCAGCTGAGGGGTGGTTTGTTCTGTAGGCGAAGGATTGATTAACTGCTAGACCAGCTGATCAATTGCAAACACAACGAACTGGTGTCCGTTAATAAAGAAAAACGGATGCTGACATGTCGAACTAATTCCTAGCTGGTACGTAGGTAGTGCAGAAATCTGTGTCGCCTTCAACAGGCAGCGCGGCGTTGTCTCAGTCGCCTTATCTTTCAGCCACCATCTGACCCGGGATCCTGGCGATTATTCAAACATGCAGCCATGAATGGCCAGGTATGACTTCAAATGGCCGATGTCTCCCTGCAGCCTCTCCGTAACTATGATGCATAAGTCCAACCAAGCCAGCACTTCCAAGCTGCTGTAGCCTGTAGGCGAGTGGCATCTCACAGCCGTATGCACCTCCTAGCCTTCACTGCTCTATCTGGTATAAATAGAAAATTGATTCCTCATTAGGTACGGCTAAATACGACACGGCGAAGCAGGCTGCAGGCAGAATTAGCGATCTTGGCCCAGGCCCACGAGTGAGAGTGCCAACCCATGACATAGCCTCCAATGGGACCCGAGCAAGGCAGACAGACATGTGAGAGTTACACAACCCAAGCCACAATGCAACAAAATACCAGCAATGCTGAGGCAGCTGACTCGGCCAAGGACTGCTAAATGCCCTCCAGACCAGATGTTGTGTGCCAATTAGAATAAACTGCACTTACTTGACAGGGCCTAAGGCGGGCGTCATCCAACGGATTTGAAATATGCAGTCAGCATTTTTTGTGCGACTTCAACTAACATTACCGGACCACTGCAATGGCGAACTGATTGTTCAAGTCCCAGACGCGCTTAAAACCACCTGGACTGGCCTCTTTCTCGGGAATTTACTGGCAATACCTTATTACCGCCAGGGGTTTCTACAACGCCTAATCATCAAACCATGACTTCCACCACACATTACCAACCAGTGAGCCTGGGTGGGAATGATCCACAAGGCCCAGGGCGAGTTTCAACATTGGGAAACACACACTTGGAAAACGAGCCCGACGGCAACTCTGACTCCGAATGCTCTCCTAGCATCCACGCTCCATCGTGTTACGATTCATCGGCAGTCAAGGGAGTTCAAGAGCCCCTGGGACTCATCAACCTCAAGTCCGGTCCCCTTTCCCACGAGCATTGGATATTGCAGCTTTTTTCATGGGCATGGGAGCTTGTCTTAACCGTCTTGCCCTTGTTCTTCATAGGTAGGTGTTTGTCGTCGCTTAACAAAGCCCTAAACTAAACTTCCACGTAGCACTCGCCATCACGGCAATCTTTCTCAACAAGAGCCCCGTGGCAACGTCTGCGTACGGCGACAGGATCGTTGAGGCTAGCCGACTCGGTCCGACTATCTATCCGATCCTGTTTGCTATGGTTGCAGCCCGCTTCTACAAGAATGCTGCCCGCTGGCACCTCGAGAGGCCTCAAGGCGTGAGGGTATCGTCGCTCGAGCAGATATTTGGCAGTCAGAGTTTTGCTAGCGCACTTGAACGACTGATCGTTGTCCGCGCCCAACTACTCCTCGGTATTTTGATTCTTTCGACTTGGGCAATGTCACCTCTTGGTGGCCAAAGCTCATCAAGACTCGTTCGAATAGGCCCGATGGAAGTCGAAGCCATTGATCAGGAGATCCAATACGATCACAGAGCCTATCAATTATCTCTATATCACGACATTCAGGATCTTCGGCCGGCCTTGGGCCTTGTTTCAGTGCTCTATTCCTCTTGTCTCCTCTCTTCGAAATCGCAACAGAGGGCTTTCATGGACGTCTGGGGACGTCCTAAAATCCCCCAGTGGCAACATAACCGTGGGGGAAGTGTTGAAAACAAGACTTGGAGCGAAATCAATAGAAAGGATCTTGCGACCGGAAAGGCAGACTACGCATCCCTGATTGGGATCCATCTCCAAGGCCTCGATTTTGCGGATAAGACGACGCGGTACGAATTCAACATCTCGTCGGCATATGTCGATTTCGATTGCGTCAAGACTAGAATCGCTTCCGCGAACGACGCTCGAAGCTTTACATTATGGCAAGAAAACGCCACGAGCAATACCATGGTCAGATTGGAAGACGTCTTACCCAAATATGACGCCCAAAGCTTCAAGGCTTTTTTGGCATGGGCCGCATGGCCGCGCGCTGAACCTCCTTATTTGCTTTACGTCAGCAAACGTGAGGTGGAAAGATTTTCTGTTTTCAATTGCAGCATGGATACTGTTCACCTCGAGACCAGTATGAGTTGCACAGCTGCAGGATGCGAGCCGCTGGCACAACGTCAATTGAACAAGACGATGGATAGAAACCCCGTAGAATCTGTCTCCCAAGCCTTACAACTTTGGCCAGACCTGACGTCAAAAGATCCGACCCCATGGGCAGCATCAGCAACCGAAAACTACATTGCCAACGACGAAGACGCCTTTAACAAGCACGGCCTTCGAACTTGGACAGAAGTCGACATGGATGTGTTCTCCTCTCGACTCACAAACTCTTTCAATACGATGTGGCAGGCTGCTATAGATCCGCACAACATTACTAAAGCAACCTTCGCCGACACGCCGATTCCAGACCCCGACAATCCTTTGACTAGCCGGACTGTAGCAAAGGTAAGCAGAACCCTACAAGCGTATCACGTCGATATGCTTTGGGCGGTGGTTCTTATTGTGGCGACCTTGATTTTGCAAGTCCTTGCTGTCGGGGGCTTTGTTCTTCGATTTCTGGTCCGAGGTCCGGATATCTTGGGCTTCGCAAGCTCTCTTACGCGAGATAATCGCTTTGTCCCAGTCTCGGGCGGCTCGTCGCTGGACGGTGCCGAACGATCGAGGTCTTTGAGGGAATTGCGAATTCGGTTGGTGGATGTACAACCGGAAGGCAGCTGCGGTTACATTGCGGTGAGCGCCGTGACCCTGGCGGATGAGGAGAAGAGCGGCCAGTTTTGTAGGCCGCTGGAGCAGAACCGGTTGTATAGCTAGGATGTCCCTGTGAGGTTCTCCTTGATTCGTCATTGTCAGCGACTTTGTTAGCCCTTTCTGATTTAGCCGCTGCTCAGTGATGCTAGCGAACGACATGGTACTTTGAAGAAAAGACGAACACCCTTGGGCTAATTACCCCCACTTGGGCCGCCCAAAAATGCCTCCATCACCAACTTCCTCCTCCGTCCTCCCCCAGCTTCCAACCCGTCACAACATTTTCCAGCCTTTGCCAAATGGCCTCATTGCTTTTCGTGGCACTTTATTCTAGGAAAATGGAGCCAATGCACTAGAATGAGGTCAATTTTGGCAACTGCCTTCGTTACCCATGTGCGCGGTATCTCCAAGACCAATGCTTCCTAGCCCCATCCAGTAGTGCTTGCATGTCTTTTACATATTCATCCATACCCGAACCAGCAATCAGGCCAGCCTTGACACTCTGATAAGCCCATAACCGTGCCTGGTACTCGTACCCCGCGCCGTTCCACTCGCGTGCTGCGAGCGCATACGCCTTGCAGATATGGGTGTCCAGGCCCTCTGCCTTGTAAAGGCTGACCAGCAGCTCAGCCATTGCTGTTGGCTCAGCCGGGGCAATTTCCCGCTTTTCCAAGTAACTTTGTAGTAACAAGATCTCGTTGATGCGATCATCAGACAAGTCGGTGAGTTTCTTTGGGGACCTGCATTGGTCACAGGCGCATTCGAAGCCGAGATGGTTTCTTGTATGTTCTTGCCGCTTGCCGAGGACCGCTACGGTATCGAAGTATGATATTGTGATCTCCTCGTCAGCAGCAATGTCGCGGGCTGCATATAGTCTGTGTGTAAATGACCCCCAGTCCCATTGAGTTGCTGCATTCGCCCGACAACTATGGTTAATCTTCTGCTGTAACATTAGCTACAGGGCTGCTCATCATGTGGATCAAGGTACCACGTGCCATCGGGGACTAGACTCACAGATATGTTTGCGTGTACTGCTATTAGCTCAAGGTCTGAGTCGTCCTCCGAGCCCGGCCAGTCCGGTGTAGGCTTGCTAGCGATGCCATACCCGTTTGTCCATAATCTTCCCCGCAGGCCCTCGTCGCGCGTTCCCGAGTATAGCTCGTAAACTCCCTGGCGCGATGTTTTCGGCAACATGTCAACCGCCGACGCATGAATCCCCGCCCGAGCCACTTCGGACGAGACGTTCTGCATCCAGTCAAGTTGTAGAAGAACAACGGGTGGCTCTTGGGTGATGATACTGCCTGCGGCAATGTGTCTGGTCGCAAAGATGCCTCGGCCTTTGCTTCCACCGGCTATCGTTCTAAACAATGACTCGGGGGAATCCGAGGGACGGCTCGATGGTGATAGAGATGCAGTTTGTTTGAGGATGCGCCGGGCTCGCTCCGGGGTCGTTATCACGGCTATGCCCTTTCCATGATTGAAGTGTGGATCGACAAACGCGCAGTATTGTTTTTCGTGATTGTCTGACCAGACACATGCGGTGGATCTCGGATCAGATGAGGTGTTGAATTGCGAGGTGATGTTGTTCGAGCCGAGCTGCAAACGGGTGAGAGGGCAGATACCTCTGTCGTCCCTGATGACGGCAAGCTCTACATCGTTTCCCTTACCATTCACAGACTCACGAAGAGTGGGGAGACCACTGCAAAATGCTTGCCTGAAGCATAGACCGACGCTAAAAGCTCTGCTGAGGCGCATCTTGAGGACGATTGAACTGGAGCTGGTGTGCAAAATTTTCGACGATGACAACTTGGTCAATGTTGGCTAGAATTTCTTACCAGCTTTGAACTGTCGTTATCATCTTGACAGATGGGGGTCTGACTTTTACTCTGCACCTCTCTTTCGGTTTTCGTATTTTTGGGTTTCGTATTATTGGCTTTTCGTGGGAGAATCGATCAAAGTCACTTGATCTTTTCTGCATTGAGAATTTGCGTTTTTCGTTGCATTGAATTCTGATTGTGCCACGACAAAGGCCCGTTTTGGCAGTTTGCCCGAAAGGACAGAGATCGAGATGATGACACTTTGAGACTTCGCGAGCCAAGCCATTTGAAGCTCAAGATTTGAGAAAAAAGGCCCGTCTAGTGCACTAAAAGCTTATTGCTGTGGAGATACACGTGGGTTGAAAGGCAGCATACTTAGGTTTTGTTACGTCCTAGCATGCGTCCAATTCGCGATGGGTCATCATAGGCTTTGGGCTGCAGGCTAACATAACATTGACAGCCTAACATTCTTGACGTGGAAATAGTTAGAAAATGCACAGACTAACTATATCGTCTTGCTTTTCGGCAATTGATGACATCTTGCAGGGATACGCTTGTCTTTTGAAAGTAATTACTTCTGAAAGTATATCGAACAACAACATAGGCTTGAGTTGGTCTAGTCAAAGCGCGTCTCTAATTGCGTGAAGATGTATACCTTTCATTCGCATACAGGTATAGACTCTAATTACGTGAAGATGTATACCTTTCATTTGCATACAGGTATAGACGCATGACTGTGGGTGCCTATTGTGAAACATGTAAGAATACATACTCTTGGCCTCGATTGGTCTCAACAAACGACCCGAGTAACCCGCGAGAAAACACCGTATTCTCTCACAAACTCAACTACCAGTCTGCAGTGAAAGCGTCATTGGCGGGAATATACTCTACCTCTGCTGGGATGTGTTGGTCAAACCACTTAGGCAATCTGTAGCGCCATATTTGGGAAGTTTTCCCCTCAAGAGCCAGAAGGCTAATTATATACTCAACCTTTTACTCCGCTTCACAAAACGTACAGGGCCGCTTGACTGATAGGCTATAGCTACTATTTTGACTTTCGTATCTGTAGCGCCATATTTGGGAAGTCCTCCCCTCAAGAGCCAGAAGCCCATATAATCAACCTTTTACTCCGCTTCACAAAGCGTATAGAGCCGCTTGACTGATTGGCTATAGCTAGTATTTTGCCTTTCGTATTCTGTAGCGCCATATTTGGGAAGTTCTCCCCTCAAGAGCCAGAAGGCTATATACTCAACCTTTTACTCCGCTTCACAAAACGTACAGGGCCGCTTGACTGATAGGCTGTAGCTAGCACTTTACCTTTCGCATAGGCAAAAGGTTCTGTACTTGTGAGTAGAAAGGGCTCATTAGAGTTACACACGTGACACAAGAAACTCTCCGCCACCGAAGAGAGAGAGTGTTTCGTGGCCAATGCGCACTCTACTCGTTCATTATAGAGATGAGATTACACACGGGAAGACAAAGTGTTTATTGTGTGGCCTGTGCACTGTAACGCCGTATCATTGAGCCCTTAAAACTAAGTACGTGGGTTTGCTAATTGAGAATTCATGGTTCTTTTTTTGTGTTGATGAGAACAGCTTTCCTTGAAATTTTCCCACACCTTCAAGACAGACCCCAGCTCACCGTCACTTCCTTGCGTAGCTTCTCTGTGCAGATGGATTCGCAACTGCCGAGCCTCAGGGCCGCGCAAGGATTGACGTGGTCCCCCTCTAACATTAGGCCTCAAAGACCTTGGCAAGAACCCGAGGCCGCTGAATGCCCCTTTGATACGCTCTGTCAGTGCATCTTGCCATTGGGGCAGCTTGGGTTGGTACTTACGGGAATTGCTCTTCCTCTTCTCCTCGCTTGTCATTGGAATGACCTCCTGAGGATTCCATGAGGTCTCCTCCTCCTCCTCCTCCTCCTACTCGACCTCCTCCTCCCACCCGCCCGCCGCTCTCTTTGGGTTTGGGCTTGCCCTCGGGCTTTTTCTTTTTGTTTTTCGGTTTTTCAGGCGGCTTGCCCACGTATGTCATAGGGACTCCATAGTTGGTGCCTCCCATATCGCCGCCGTAGAACATAAGATGTGAGCCAGAGCCGGTATTGGGGGTCCCACAGTCGGTGCACCCACCGTTGACGAGAACGGCTGTGGGCAGCAACAAAAAGATGAGCAGACGCATGTTCAAATGGATGTTGTAGACGACCACTGGAGCTCTCTTGATTGAGCATGTTGACGATCAGCTAGAAGCTGCGATGCCTCTTATTTATAAGATTCCTATCTGTAGTCGTCTCCTAAGCGAAACAAGGTTACAAAGCTACGTATACTATCCTCCCTAACCTTTACAAGTGTAGGAAAGGATAGCTAGTCATAAGTCGGCTGGTAGAGTTCAACCAGAAGAGCTTACGATTACCGAGCACAAGTTCTTGGTGAAAACAGTTTCCCATGATCAAACCTCCTGCGGCAACTCCCTCCTTCCCCCCCAAAGTGAACAAGCGCTTTTCTGTGCAAGAGAGGGGGCAATAAACCTAAGGTAAAGCAGGGCGGTCAAAAGCCTGGAATCACCCCCGCCCAAACACGCGTCCCAACGAGTCTTCCCTCATCCGTTTTGCCGCAGCTGGTTCCCTCATTTTCAGAATGGTGGTTGACAACAGTTTCGCTTCTGGCAAAGAAGATGTGTCCCTTGCAAGGCCTATGATCCCTTGCGGGTTGCCGGATTCTGGGATGGTGACAATGCTCTGCTCGCCAGCGAAATCGAGTGCGCCCCCAGCCGCAACAGACTGCGTCGACTCATCACTTCACCTCACTTCCTCTACTCAACCACGATCGTCATCATTCTCGGCCTTTACCTGTTCCAACTCAACGTTCAAGAAAGTCCCCGACCCTACAAGCCTCCCGCCAAGGTCGACGGAACCGAACGCGTGTGCGGTGCGTCTCAAGAAGAAGCTCGCTCGTTGGGTTGCGAGTTCGACGTATATGTCTAGTACGTTAGGTTCTGTTGAGCACCCCTGGGGGGCGTGTGCCTTGCGGCGCCCTATATCTCGCAGAACTCGAATCTAGGTGGGCTAACTCATTGGTTTCTTCCAAGTCAATGGCTCCCGCCGTCGTGCTATGATCGCCCGGTTGCGGAGAAGTCCGAGTCCAACTCGAGCGACCTGTATCCCGCCGCGGCCGGGCGTACCACGTTTCCCCTATTTTGGGATCCGGACATGGTAAAGCCGGCAACTCTGGAAGACGCCATGCTGGCCGCGTTCGAAAACATTGAAAACGGCTTCGCGATCGAGTTTTATACCGCGTGGGAGTATCACAGGGCTCACTGCCTGCACCTCTGGAGGCTTAGTGTCAGTGCCATGGAGAAGATAGCTGGCGGAGAGAGGAATGTTGGCGTATACTACAGAGCTGTTAACCCCGAGCATATCTGGCACTGCAACAAATTTATAGTCAGCGGGGATACCAGGGACTCTTCTGATATCATAACTTCTATTGCTCCTGGGGTTGGGGAGTGTGTAGTGCTAGGCAGGTAGCTTTTAGCATGATGCGATTAGGGAGGTAAGCCGTTGTCCTCCGGAAGTCCGTTGAAGAGTCGTCTACTCCGACATCTGAGGGCTTGGAATCTCCAAAGACGCAGTTCTGATTTCCGGAACATTGTCACAACCTACTGCAACCTGCCTGCTCTTGGGCGTGCACATCAAAGACTATCGACACTATTCCAACTTGCACTAGGTAAGAAACAAACGTACAGAATAAAGCCGGAATGCTAGTTAAATCAATGACGATCAGGTGGACTATATATACCTGATGGGGGTTTTTATTTTTCAATTTCTTCATACCTGAAGGAGAGTATGTTGCAGATGGTGAACTGAACAATATGATTTGAAGCCGAAGCTGAACAGCCTAGAAAAGATGGTGAATATTAAATAACTACTCACAACACCCAAAAAACCGTCCGTCATGTCATTTACTGCCAAACCCACCGCCTCAGAGCCTGCTCGCATCACGAGTATCCCTCACGACGTCGAACCCGACCCAGCCGTCCAGCTTCTCGCGGATCTCCATCGCGTACTGCGGGATCCCCCCCGCGAAGTTGACCTGCTCAAAGGCCTTGCCCGGCACGGAGCCGCCCATGTACGTCGACCGCGTCGTCGGGAACAGGGACGCGTCGCTGAGGGCGTTGATGCGCCGCTTCCAGGCCCGCGTGGCCTCGGCCGTCGGGTCGATCCACCGCACGCGCTCCCGCTCCATCTTGCGGATGCAGTCGGCGATCCACCGGCCCTGCACCTCGACCGTCGAGGGCCCGTTGCTGAGCAGCGTCGGCCCGTGGGGCCCGTACATGTGGAACATGTTGGGGTAGCCGGCCACCGTCGTGCCGAGGTACGTGTTGGCCGCGGCCTTCCACTCGTCCTGGAGGCTGGTGTTGTGGATGCTCTTCAGACCCATGTTCGTCATGCCGCCGGTGGTGATGTCCTAGGAGAACGCGCGAGTTAGCCTGACGAGGAATGCGTGCGACGTTGTGTGGGTAAACCGTAATCATAAGCCGGGAAGAGGTTTTGTTCAACGGAAGATGTCTTCCTCGGCCCAGAACAAGTATCGTCTCGGCCAGTTCAAAGACAGACAAGGACGAGAGATGACTTACAAACCCGGTGGCGATCGCAACCACGTCCAACTCGTAGCGGGTTCCATCTTCCAGCTTGATGCCGGCCTCGGTAAAGCCGGCGATGGCGTTCTTGCTGACGTCGACCACGTCCACGTTGGGCTTGTTGAACTGCTCGTAGTAGTCCTGCTCCAGGCAGGGCCGCTTGACGCCGAAGAAGTGCGGCATCCTGTCGACGGTCGGGGCCAGGATCTCCCGCTTCCCGGCGTCCCCGATGCGGGCCCGGACGTTGCGGGACCAGAAGCGGTAGGCCTCCCGGTTGGCGTCGGGGTCGAGGAGCATGTCGCGGTAGTTGCCGAGCCAGTACCGGAACCCGCCGTGGTCCCAGAGCGCGCGGTAAAAGGCCTCGCGGTCCGCGGGGCCGTCGTCGAACGTGTTCCGCTCGGCGATGCCGTAGAAGAAGCCGCCGAAGCACTTCTCGCGGAGCTCGAACAGGCGCGGGTACCACGCCTTGCCGGCGTCCTGCTCCCGCGGCGTCAGGGACCGCTTGCCCATGGGCACGGCCAGGTTCGGCGTCCGTTGGAAGACCTTGAGCTCGCCGCGCTCGCCGACGGCCCGGCCCCACTCCTGCGCGATCTGGACCCCCGAGGCCCCGGTGCCGATGACGGCGCATCGCTTGCCGCCCACGGCCACGTCTTCTTCGGGCCAGAAGGAGGAGTGGTGGACGACGCCTTGGAACTTTTCGACGCCGGGCCAGTTCGGGATGTATCGCTTGGAAGCCTGTTTATATATCACACACACGCCCGAGTCAGTAATTACTATGTAATATTATCTCGAGACGCCGTCCCGTAAGAGCCATGTCCAATCCGAGGTGTGTATTGGCTGATTAATTACTTACAAAACCGGCGGCGACGATGAAATACTTGCTCTTGGCCAAGCGGCCGTCGGCAGTCTTGATGTGCCATTTCCCTTCAGCGGGCTGGAACTGAGCGCCAACGACGACTGTCTCAAAGGAGCAGTCTTTCGATAGGTTCAGCACCTGTAATTCGTTAATCACCGCACGATGTCAGTCACGTTCTCCAAGACATCAGAGAACACCTCCTCCTCAGTCCATTGCGGTGAAGCAGACGGACGACTGAACCCACCCTGTCGACATGGTCAAAGTACGCCCGGAGCTCCTGGAAGTTGGGGTAGTTGGTGGACCACGTCCAGTCCTTGAAGACCTCGGGCCATGAGAACTCGTACTCGGGGACCTCGGAGTCGACGCGCGCGCCGGGGTATCGGTTCCATCGCCAGGTTCCCCCAAGGGAGGTGCCGGCTTCGTATACGACGGCCCGGAGACCCATTTCCCGGAGGGTTTGAGCATGAAGACGCCGCCTGGGATCATGTTGTTAGTCTCGCATTGCGGGCCTCAAGTCTTGATGACTGGAGAGGGAAGAAGACTTGCCAAATCCGCCACCGACGATGAGGACGTCGACGTCGAGGTTGTCCGCGTAGGGGCCGGTGGTCTGACGCCGCGACGCATAGTCCGTCAGCTCGGTCGCGAACTTCCTTTTCTGTGTGGTTGTGGCCATGGTTTGTTAGGTATGGGATCTTTGGAGTGTTCCGTTCAGCAAGGCAGCAGGACACGCGAGATATGTGATTGATTACCGTCGCGGTCTTCTACAAAGAGAATCGAACAAAGTCATGAGGATTTCGACACTCTCATAATTCTCACGGCATATCGGACTGTAGAGCTCTCTCGTTTCGTATGAGGTGAAGCTTTCTCGACATCAGACGACCTCGGACCAGTCGACATGACGCAACGGCTCCCCCGACGGTGATACACAACACTCTCGACGATCCTTCGCCGTGCGGAGACCACATGGAACGTGTGAGCCGCAGTTGCACTCTCCGAAACTGCGGTTATCCAGATTCCAGACCGCGTACAATTTCAACGGTACAAAGCCACGCCCGCCTCGCTGCATCGCGGCGGCGTCGTACCATTCCCAAGGGTCGAAGAACGAGATGCCCTGAGACTATTGTTGGAATGCCACGCCCAGACGACGCCAGCTTCTTCCCAAGAGCAAGGAAACAGCTCCTGCGGATACGCATCCGAGTGGGCTGGTTGTGGAGGGGGCACGGGGGGTGCCACACGGATTTATGGCTGCGGAGAACGGCCGTGTTGATGCGGGGTCCGGAGAGCGGCATGCTGGTGCGGATCCGCATATTATTGCCGACTCTTTCACTACTTTATGAGGGGGAAAAACAAACCTTCGCATCATAGATGTGGAGGTGGCTGAGGGGGAGTTCTCCCTTGTTCATGGGTTGGCGGACACAGAGCGTGTTCCTGTCCCGGGGTTCCGTCCGTCGTAATGAATAATTACACACATTACACACACACACACACACACACACACACACACACACTATCTCTCTCTCTCTCCTAAATCCACCTGGCTTCAGCATTCGTCCCATCCTGTCCATCACGTCCATCACGTCCTATCCAGCCTGAAACGTAGCCCCAGAGAGCCGGGCCACATCTCCGACCATGCCTCTCTCATCACAAGCCGTCGACGAGATCAGGGCCATGGTGGAAAATGCCGTGACGTCGGATCCCCGAAAGATCCCCGGAACGACCGTGGTCGTCGTCGACCGCACCGGCGCCGAGCAGTTCGCCCACTCCGCGGGACAGAAAGGCCTATCGTCCGACGAGCCAATGACTCTGGAGAACGTCTACTGGATGGCCTCGTGCACCAAGATGGTCGTCGGTATCGCGTGCATGCAGTTGGTCGAAAAAGGCGCTCTCGTGCTGGACGACTCGGCTCACCTGGAGAAGCTGTGCCCCGAGCTGGCCAATGTCAAGGTCCTCGACGCCCAGGGGAAGCTCGTCGACAAGGAGCGGGGGATCACGCTGCGCATGCTGCTGACGCACACCGCCGGGTTCGGGTACACCTTCTTCAACGAGAGACTGCGCGAATGGAGTCTCCCGGCCGGAATCGACGAGTTCTCGGGGAGCATACGGGACATCATGATGCAGCCTCTCCTGTTCCAGCCGGGGGAAGGCTGGGAGTATGGCGTGAGTCGAAAGCCCTTGTCCAGGTTTGCGTAATGACACGGAAGAGGAAGAGGGGTTTCCTGACCAAGAACCAGATTGGCATCGACTGGGCCGGCATCGCTCTTGAGCGCGTCACCAACACCGGCCTCAACGAGTACATCCAGGCCAACATCTGCCTGCCGCTAGGGCTCCGGAATGTCAACATGATCCCGACACCTTGGATGAAGGCGCAGCTCGCTTATATGCACCACAGACGACCCGACGGCAAGCTGGTGACCAGAGACCACCTTCTTCACCGGCCACTCATGGTCCAGTCGGAAGAAGAGGTCCGCGGGTGTTTCAACAGCGGCGGCGCCGGCCTCTTTGCGAAGCCGCAAGAATACTGTCGTAAGCATCCCGTTTCCTTCCCCTCCCCCTTTTCCTCGAGGCATACTATAGCGACGTTTAAGCTGAGACGGGAGACGTTGTTGGCAAGGTATACTCGCAGTCTTCCTGAACGACGGGACCTGCCCCGTCACCAAGGCGCAGCTCCTGAAGAGGGAGACGGTGGACGAGATGTTCAGCAACCAGATCCCCCGGCTCCCCGACTTCGCCAGACGGGGCGTCCGGGACGCCAAGCCGGAGTTGGCCACGGCGATGCCGGAGCTCTACCCGGTGCCCGGGGACACGCCGCAGGGGTGGGGGCTGACGTTCATGATCACCGGCGGGACGACGGGGCGGTCGGACGGCACGGCGTGGTGGGCGGGGCTGCCGAACCTGTTCTGGTGGTGCGACCGAGAGAACGGCGTGGCCGGGGTCGTGTGCTCTCAGATCCTGCCCTTTGGCGATCCGGCGGTGCTCGGGCTGTGGTCCCGGGTCGAGACGGCCGTCTACGAGGGGCTCGGGATCTCGAGCAAGGCGTGATTGGTGGCTGATTTTATTGTCTCGGGTTGTTGCTCTCTAATACTGTATTCATAGTGTTTAACCCCCATCAACGCTGGTCTCTTGAGACCTGTTCATTTCATTTTCGAAATTCCGAGAGGAAGTAACAAACTCACAATAATTCGCTCATGTTCTTGCAAAGCAAAAAACAAAAAGGTCGGAGATCCACTAAGACGGACGCCTCTCTCGGGTAAGCCGTCTCACGCTTGACACACCACCACACAAGTAATACCCTATTCAGGTAGTTGAACGTTGAACTCGAAGACTCCCCTCAGCCATCCTCGTTACGCCCACGTTGCCTGATGAGTAAGAGCCGTGCGCTCTCGGGTGTAGCGCGACATTTGCCAGAATATCACTGCCCAATGTGTCATTCTCTGTATGGCTTGTGATGGCTCAACGAAAGCCATGAGTCCATGACATGTTGCCAGAACCCCGTGTTCACAGGGGGCTGTAATCCTGCTTCCTGAAGGGTGATTTTTGATTTTTTTTTCTTTCTTCCTCCGCCACACAAGATGACAACTTTCAGCGCACAACTCCTTCATGTGGTCTTGCAGCAGTCGAACATTGGTCCATGGGGTAATTATCAAACGCAGGATGGGATTCGCGTCATTTCCGTACCCCGGTCTCAACAAACGGCTCTCTGTTCAAGGATTAATTAGCTGCGTCCTAGTCTCTAACAAATCACCCCCAAATACTATTCTCTCCTCCTTCCCTCTTTGGATAAAAGGGGTTTCCCTTGGCTTCCTGTGAGACTGATTCGTGACTGAACGGGTCGTCAGATCTCAAGTCGTACGATGGACAACGTCCGTCGCATGGAAGGGCACACGTATACGGTATGGATTCTGGCATGTAACGTGTCTGCCAGTCTGCAGGAACGCACGCCATTCCGACGGGACCTGTGCGTGCTGGCTGGCTGACGACTCACTACAACCACTGTAGTTAATTAGAGTCTTCATGTACTGATGGATGTAGAGGGGGGCCTGAGACGCGCACATGCGGGATATAACTCGCCGCGGTTGGACAACAGCGAGCTATTAGCTGATGGAGTCTGGGACACTTGGCTGCTCATCACCCCTGTCGTGACTAGTTATGCCTCGATTTGGGGTTTGAGGCTGAGAAGCAACGTTCTCATGTGAGAATCAGTATTACTGTGTGACAAGATTGCGCGTCGCAACAGCCGTGTGATGCCATGGGCCTCGTGAAGATGTTTGAGGGGGGCGTGGCACGGCTAACGGTGTCCAGCGCAGAAGCAACTCATCGCCAGGGTCCAGTTCGTACCGGACACTGTTTCCGGTGTCACTGTGTCAGAGTCGCATCGAAGGGGTCTGTTGCCTAGGAAAAAGGGACGGAAACGGTATAGGATCGTGGAGACTCCCGTGGTCTCTTCTTGCCCCGTCATGATCACAACCGTTGGCGACAACAGTCAAGTCTTCCGAGCCACGTCGGGTCTCCATGCATCGTGAAGGGGTCAAGTTCGGCCGGGTTCCCTTACGAGGACCGGTACGCCGAGGTCATCAAGACCAAGAAGGACGACAAGTCGTACCGGCACTTCCGGAACGTGAACCGCCTCGCGCACGAGTTCCCCCTCGCCCACTCGACCGAGGAGGGCAAGAAGATCAACGTCTGATGCACCAACGACTATGTACGTTCTCACAGGCTGTGATGGCCCAAGTCCCTTCCTCCCCCTGCTCCGGGAATGGGACAAATAAAGAAAGGAAAAGAAAAAGAAACACAAAAACTAAAAAGAAACATCGTCAACTTGTAGCTGGGCATGGACGGCTACGTGGCCGGCTCGAGCGACCTCGTCGACATGATCCGCTCGCCCTCGCGGGGCTTCATCTTCACGACGGCCGCGCCCCGGGCCCACGATGGCGGGCGCCGAGGCGGCCATCCGGTTCCAGGCCGCGGACCCGCGGGACCGGGTCCAGCTGCAGCGCAACACCGTGCTACCTACAACGCGTCGCACATCGTGCCCGTCATGGTGGGCGACGCGGCGCGCTGCAAGACCGCCGCCGACATGCTCTTCGACGAGCACGGCATCTACGTCCAGCCCATCAACAGCCCCACCGTGCCCGTGGGCCAGGAGCGCCTCCGCATCTCGCCCACGGCCGCCCACACGCGTGACGCCCGAGAACCAGGACGCCCTCGTCAACGCCCTGGGCGCCGTCTGGTAGAGGCTGGGGCTGCGGAGGCTGGACGACTGGGCGAGGGACGCGGGCGGCGCCGTCGCCGACGGGTGGGAGACCGCCGGCCTCGAGGCCCCCGTCTGGACCAACGAGCAGCTGGGGCTTCCGGAAGAGGTCCCGGAGCAGCAGGTGACACGGGTTGACGTCAAGGGGCTTCCCGTCCACTCAGACTCTGACAAGAGACCCGCGTTGGAGGCTACACGACTTTCCTAGGCTCGCAGATGGTTTTATTATTAGTTTTCACTGGGTCACCGGGTGGGGGGAGGAAACCATGGTTGGAACTTGGCTCCCTCCGTTTCCCTCGTCTTCTTCCGAATAAAAGTTTTATCGTTCCACAGTCTTTTGAAGTGAAAGCCTAAACACACGACGTATGCGGTGTGACGCGTTGAGGGGTTGAACAACACTGGATGCGAAGCTCAGAAAGCTTCTCTGTATACCTAGTCAGCCAGCCGGGCTCTCGACATGACAAGACTAAGAAACCGGGGCAAAAGTGAAAGATCTCCCGCACAATCCGAGAAGAACACGGGCCGGGAAGGGGGAGGCAAAATCATTGTAAGCTTACTTTTTCAGTCCACCTCAAGCGCCGGTCGTCGCGATATTGTGCAAAGAACCACACCGGCTGACAGGGGTTCGCGATCCTTGCATCCATCTGCATGAACCCACTCCTGAGAAATCTGCTGGCAAAGCCGCTAAAGTAGCATGGCAAACTCTGATCAGGATGGCGTTCCGACAGGCAGAGAGAGCGAGCGAGAACGCATTCATCCATGCAAGGGGGGGCTTTTAGGGGGGGTTTGGGGAGCCAGATGAGGAGGGGGCCGGGAAACACGTCAAAGACCACCCCATGGGCGACCCCGGACGGAATATTACGTGAAGCCTTAATTACCCGCCCCCCACGATGCCTTCAGTCTCGGACAAGCTCCGGGCCTGGTGAAGAAATGACGCCGAAAGCGCCAGTATATGCTCACGGCTAGGGCTCGCTCGCTGGCTTCCCCGACGCATCGTCGCGTACGCTTTGGGGGTTTGGGGGGTGGGACTTGGATCTTTCGCGGACGGGGTTCATGTTCTGATCTCCCGATGGCTGCGGCTGAGATCCGTTCTCAGGGGTAAGTGTTGAGAGGCGGGACGCTGGGCGATGACTTCTTTTTGTAGACACGCACGCCCACTCGTGCCCGCTGCTTGGTTTCGCTCGTGCTGCCATTCGTGGTGATAAATGTGTCGACAATGGTTTGAACAGGGGGGAGGAGAGGATGAGTCTCTAGGCTTCTTGACGTCTCGACACCCGTGATAGCAGAGAGTCTCCCATCAGGGCACAAAGAACTTTATCGGCACCGTGACTTTGCTGTCCCTTTATCCCCTTAGCTAGTCCAGGACCACATGATGGAAAAGACGGACATTTAGGAACGACTTCCTGGAGGTGGAGCGTTATTGGTCCAGGATGCTGGCAGGGCAAAATCGAAGAAGGTGACCAGGGCGAACTTGTCGGCCATTACGGGGTGGACATCACTTCTTCGCATGGATGAGAACAACGAAAGAACAAGAGAGAGGACACGAGATCCTTAAATTTGTTTCGGAGCGAGGGGGAATGAATCACAACTTGTGTGGACGAGGCGCGATGTCTTTCGGCGGCTTTGGGTTGATTGAACATTACGTCGTGTATTTTTGGAGACTTGATCCGAGTGGATGGCTATGTATTAGACTCAAGACGATGTTGTCACGTGAGAGGCCGCAAGTGTTCTCTCAGCGCCGACCGCAGGTTTGCAGGAACAACAGTAGATGCCGCACCAAACATGACAGCGGTGCGACGAACTGACGTATCCCACATCGTCCATGTTTGGGTCGCATTGCATGTTGAGGGGAGCCCTTTTCTGCGTGTTCCCGAAATCCACCGCGTTCCAGGAACGACTTGGTTACGTGCCATCGACCATTTCTCATGGAGAGCTCATAGCCGTCCATGGTCCTCCGCCTAAAGGGGGTTTCCTTTGCATTGGGCTCTTGTCTGGGGCCTCGGTGGCATTATTGACCCGAGAGACAGGGCTCAGATGGCGTGTCCCATGATCATGATCGTCTCCATGCCATCGCTTGGTGTCGATGCGTCGTCGTGGCTTCAATGGTACTGTCGTTTCATTGTTCGTCGGTGCCCAGGGCGCTGAATGCTGCAAGATTTGGCCGGTCGTATCAATTGGCAATGGACTCGGGACTTGGCCCCGGATGCCCCTTTTCAGTTGCTGAGCCACAATCTAGGCTGGCTTGCTGTTCTTTGTTCGTGGGACTTTGGGCTTTGATTGTTTACCCCGGCCGGTATCTTTGTGTGCTTTCGAGGGAGCTGCTGCCATTGAGACGATGGTTCGTCGCTGTGACTTGAGATATGACCGTAGTTCACTCGAAGAGGCGAGCGGGGGAAAACGAATAAATTTATATTCAAGACCGAACCACCAACTCCATAGATGCGAAGTATGTCGACGTATTCTATGTAAGAGTAGTATATAACATGTCTCGGCACCGAGACGTCGAACATGATATGTAAATAGGGCGGGGTATAGTATGGTGAATGCCCAGGGAAGAAAAAAAGAATAAAATAAAGAGGCGCGCAGGCGGGAAAGAGTCGTCTAGTTGGCCTTTTGCTTGGGGGCGCCCTTGAACTTGCGGGTGATGGCGATACCAGCAACGCCGGCGACCATGAGAGCCTCGACGCTCAGGAGGCCGACCCAGATGGCGTTGAGGATCTGGGCCTCGTAGCCGCTGCCGATGTACATGGACATCTTGTCGTGGAGCATGGGGTACGCGCCGGAGAAGAAGAGGAAGACTTCGGTGACGTAGAAGGTATACCAGTAGGGACTGGAGAAGAGAGAGAGAGAGAGACGATGTTAGCGGCTGGACGCTGGACAGAACACGACACAAAAAACAAAAAGAGGCCGGCTTGCTAGCTGGCTGACTAGCTGGCGAGAGAGGGCGGACGGGGGGCCCATCTTATAAGACGAGGGAAGACTTTAGACGGGGGAAAGGAGGGGAGACGGGGGTGGCGCTTTGTCCATCATGTTGGTGAGTTATTATTGTGTTTGCAATCGATCGTCCGTCCGCGCATCTAGCCCCCAAAATAGAGCAAGATGAATTGCGGGGATCTTGAAACCTTGCGGCATGGAAGAACCATGAGCATCAAGCAGCCCCCACGAAGCCGGCTTGCACTTGGGCTTGAGATTCAGCGGTCGGTGAGAAAGGAAGGTATTGTGGAAGTACGGGCATTGCGAATTGAATCGGCGGACGCCCAAGGTAACGGCAGCAGACAAAGAAAGGGGACCAAAGGGCACGACGCAAGGCGTGGGATGATTGTGTGTTGTGTTGTTGGCGTTGATGGATTGAGACTCGAGAGTTGAGTTCAGACGAGGCTCTCAAACGCCTGGTTCAAGCCACCAAGCAAGCAAGGGGGCGGGCGGCGGGGGGAGAAAAGGAAAAATGAGAAAAACCTAGACAATGCAAAGAAAGGGAGGCAGGGAGGGGTAGTACACTAGCAAACTAGGTAGGTAGCATGAGAAGAAACAGACGGACTCACCGGCTCTGGTCAGTCAAACGAGTCCACCTGATGCGTCGATGATCTGGTTCGCCGGCCTGAGAAGCCTGGACAGCGAGAATAATCCCGGAGAGGCAGAAGGACAACAGGAACATCATACGCTGGAGCAGCGTGACGTGGTTGTTATAGTCGAGCAGGGTCTCGAGGAGGGTGAACATGGTGATGTTGATGATGATGACGCAGGTTTGGGGGCTGGTAGTTATGGTGTGTGTGTGTGTGTGTGGTGGGTGGTCTGTCGGTTGGTTGGTGCTGGCGGTGAGACCTGAATGGAGAAAGAGAGTTGGAGGGAGATAGAGGGAGGCGAGTAAAAGGATTCTTCTTCTGGACACGTAGGGGCGAAATTCTGGAGCCGTATGCGCGTCGGTTGCAGAATCAAGCAACGAGTTGCAGTAGTGTTGTGTTGGGGGCGGATACACGCAGTAGCTGACTTGATTGCGGTGTGACGGCGTCGAAGAACTGCAGGGCAGCGTAGGGCCACGAGGACAAACGACAGGAGTTGTCAAAGGAGGACAGGGCTGGGAAGGTGAGGTGGCGTAGCGTCCGTTGCAACGGGCTGAACCTGAACCAAGCTGAGAGTTGGATGGCTGAGCTAAGACGAGACGAGACGAGACGAGTCGATCTGGGATGATTTCGAGTGGACTCGGTTGATTGCGATTAATGAGTATGCGTGGATTTGCGGGTGAAGTGAGTCGTTAGTCGTTACGTATAGCAGGACGCCGCGGGTCGAAAACTGTATTAATCAACACAAGACGAACTGTATTGTTCCGTCTGGGATGTACGTGGTGCGGTGGAGGGACGAGGGGACGAGGGTACGAGGGTACGAAGAGATGGGAGGAGGGGTGAGGGGGTGGTGGTGGTAGGAGTGTCCGAGTGAGTGGTGATGGTGGCGGGCGAGAATGAAAGAAAAGTCGATGAAGAGAGTGGGGAAAGCGTCTAAATTAATCAAAATTGGCCCGAGCCCCACATCATGTCTTATCGCTGTCCACGTGTCCTTATCGTCCGTTCTAAATCGGGCGGCACCGGTTGCTCGGCTGGCGGGCCTAGCGAACCGAGACTTTCCAGTGTCCACTAACGCTGTGCCGCTGTTCCACCGTTCCGCCCAGCCCACTTGCACTCCACTTGCAGCAGTCCAGCCCGGTCTAGTCCCTTTTGCCGCGGCGGCGCATCAGCAGCATCAGCAGCAGCATCAGCAGCATCAGCAGCAGCAACAGCAGATCTCGTAATAGTTCAATTCGCTGTTGTGTTGAATAAGATTACTCTGTATTTCCTTCCATGCATGAAGCAATCTTCCACACTAGTTACTGCATTGAACGAGCCGACTCGTTCTGCCCGACACACTACCTACTAAGACAGCTCTTGACGGGCATCCTCCATGTTCCGTTGTCCGATACGCGGGGTAATCACCGGCTCAAGAACCGCACGAGCTCCGGTATGGAGCCACAGCGCCGCCGATGCCCGCCCGTTCTGGAACGCCGAACTGACAGCCCCCGTGCTGTGGGTCTCAACTCGGCTCGCACCTGAAATCACTGTTTGCTTCCGACCTACCTACCTACCTTACCTACCTACCTGGGTAGGTACCTGCTTACCCTCCCACTTACCCTCCCACCTTCCCCTCTCGTTGTACGAATACTCTGGGTACCTACCTACCGAGTACATAATACAGAATGCTTCTCCTACATCAACAAACATCTCATCAGAAGTCAGACAAACCAACAAACATGTCAAAAGATGCAAACCCCCTCGTCAACTCGACTCGTCACCGACAACAAGCAATCCGTCAATGACAAACGCCCGCCATCTCAGCCCCTCTGGCGGACCGGACCTCTCTGATGCAGCAAACAGTCCCAGGATACAAGATACGCCATCTCGAGGCTGACAGCAAGGCTTCCGACACTTATCTGAAGCCTTGAGGTATGGACGCATCTGTCAGACTGTCGGCAAACCGATGGGTGCGCGCCACCCGCCGCGTCTCCAGACCCATCGTCACCTATCAATCTGAGCCCCCCCTCTTTGCAGAACCTGGACGATCCCTCCCTTGCTCACGGAACACCGCCACAAATCAACGTCGGGATGCTGCAGCCTGCATGTCTGCACTGGCTGAAGCGCTTAGCATTGGTCCAACCGACCAATGACCTCGAAGCGTTACGTCTCGTTGCAGTTAACCGCCCAGCCATCCGTCATCAACAAAACCCCACCACTTGCCACATCACGCCCACAGTCTGACGAGCGACAAGAGCCGACTTGGACTGCTCTGCGTTGCCGAGAGCCGCATCTCGGGAAGCATGTCATGATGCCGTCCTCCAACAGCACCTCTCGAGACGCTGCTGTCTCGGGAGAGAAACGTCTATGGATGCATACCATACCCCGAAAACCCCTCTCGCAGACGAGGACTGCCTACAGTCCAGTTTCGAATCCCCTACTGGATGAAGAGATAGACGCACAACCCGACGACGCCGAAGTGCGCGAGTATCCCACTCGGCAAAACCATCCATTCAGTTACAGCCGCTTCGCGGATGCCAACAACATTACGACGTCGAGGGCCGAGACGTACGAAACAAACGACACGGGTTTCAACAGCTTGTTCAAGAGCCCGGTCGCAGTCAGTGTCAGTGGCGATGGCGACGGCGATGGCGGCGACGGTGATGGTGATGGCGACGGAGACGGCGCGGACAAGGTGGTTGTCGACAGGAAAGCAACTTGGCGGCCACAGTGGCTTCGTCCAGCTGTGCTTACCCTGTTTGTCTGCTTCTTTGTCCTCTTCACCGCCGCTCTCGCCATTATGCTGCACTACTCGCGGAGGAATAACGGACTGTTTCAAACCGACCAGAGCTTGGCCCACGTTTACATGTGGCGCTTCGGCCCAACTGCCAGTAAGTCGAGGATTCGAGCTTGATGGCCACCTTCCACCAACCGGGACCCCGGCGGAGCCCGATCTGTTTACTGACTCCATTTCTCTTCCAGTCATCACCATCTTGTCCGTGTTGTGGGCAAGGGTCGAACTACAGGCCATGATGTACGTGCCGTGGTTCGCTCTGCGCCGACAACGGCCGGATGACAGGGCCGCCATTTTGATTGACTATCTGTCAATGCTCTCCCCCGTTGTCTTGATTCGTTCCATCCGAGCAAAGCACTATCTTGTTTCACTGGTGGCGATAGTCTCGGTGGTCTTGAAGGTTCAGATCATTCTTGCTCCTGGTCTGTTCAGCTTCGCCACAGTCAAGATTCCCGTCAGTGTTGGCGTCCGCCTCCAAGACTCCTTTGCTCGAATCTTGGACGAAGAAGCCGTGAAACAGACAGAGACAAGCGCGTGGTATATGGGCAGAGCCCTTCGGAACTTCGACATGCTCTATCCCTTCGGAGTGACGGACGAGATTGCTTATCAAACCTTTGCGCCAATGAACGGAAATTCACGGGGGACCATTGACGAGCCCGTGACTGCCGTCGTGGATGGCTTCTTCACGGACCTCGACTGCCTGCAACTAGCGGGCTACTCCATTTCCAAACAGCTCCAGAAAGGTAGAAAGCTTGACATCGACGTCGACCTGCATTTTCAAGGCTGTGACGGACCCATCAGCCTCCGACACGAGGGAGCCATTCTCGACCCTGCCAAAGGCAACATCACCTCCTGGACCATGGAGTCCAATCAGACGAGGGCATGTCCCGGGCTGAGACAGGATGTAGCGCCGTTCCTGTACTACAGCGCGGTTTTTGTGCCCACGTTGGCCAACTCCTCCCGTATCCGGTTCGAGAGTGCCGGTGCCGTGCTTTGCGAGCCGCGTGCCTGGCTATCCAAAGTCCGGGTGACTGACGACGGAGTGGCCCCAAGGGTAGCTCTGCTCCAAAACCAGACGAGAACGCCGGTCCTGACCAACATATGGACCTTGATCGAAAAGTCCGTACCGGCATCTCAAGGCCAATGGCGCAGCGAACCAACCACTACCAGTTATGTGACAGGACCGGCCAGCGCCGCTAAAGCCTTTGCAGGGGAAGTGCTGCAACAAGGGAGGAAGGAAGACCCGACGCTCTATTCCAACGAGGCTATTTATGGTTCTGTCATGAATCTCACTCGTTCCCTTGGCCCATTGTTGGGGCACTACCGACTTCGAGCCGAGGAAGACTCCGCAGCCGTAGGTTCGGCCTTGCGGAGTGTCGATCGGCTGATGGTAAATCAGTGGACTTGTCTGTCGATGATTGCTTCGTTCTTGCTAGTCGCACTCATCACAGCCTTCTTGCTGTTACGGTACAGACATCAGACATCCTTTTGGCATCGAAATCCCGTGACGCCTCTCGGCAACCTGATCTTCCTGCGGGATCATCCTCACGTTGCTGCTAGCATCTCCAGCCCGGCAGCGGAAAGCCGCAGTTGGGTTCGTTGTAGCTTCACCCCAATGGTTCTGAGGACCCGGGCGCGGCTCTCGTTCGGCTTGTACGTTCTCCTCCTCGTGGGAGGTCTGTTTCTCACCCTTCGCCTTTCAACCTCATCCAATGGACTCGCCACCATTGAAAAAGAGGGCTATCTGCACGTCACCTGGACTTCTCTTCCGGCTCTGATGGCGCTCGGGGTGTCTCTCTACATCAGCTCATGTGACTGGGCTTACAGGGATCTTGGAAACCTTTACCGTCTCTCAAGGAAACCCTGTCGCTCACGCGAGCTCGACGGTTCGCTCTTGGACATGATGGGTATAAGGGCCTTGTATCACTCTGTCAGGCTGAGGTTGTGGTCCATCACTTGCTCGCAGGCCTTGGCACTGATTTGCGGCGTCCTGACCTCCCTAGTGTCTGTCTTGTTCAGCGTCAAAGTTATACCCGAGGCAACAACAGTCCAGTTTCAACAGCAGACGGTCTTTCAGATACGAGATGATGTCGAATACAGCGAAAGCTACAGGATTAAGCAAACGGAAATAGCCACTCTCCTCCTCCATCGAGAAGCCAACTTGACATACCCGAAAAATACGTTTGACGACCTAGTCTTGCCTGTTTTCGAGAGCATGGAGGCCTTGGACACGTCGAGAAACCTATCGGTCACCATCAACACACCGGCGTTGAAGCTACAGCCTAGTTGCCTCGAGGTTCCCAGAGAAGCGTACCGACTCACGTTTCGGAACTACACGGAAAGTGGCAAGACGTGGTTCTACTCTGGTTACAACGAGCACACTCCTTGCCCCAGCGGCAACGAGGTGGTCAACATCACGGCGGAATTCCCTTTGGGCGAGGCGAGCTTGTTCGGCAAGGCGTACGCGGCTTCTGACATCAAAAGCATCTACAACCCGGCAAACATCAACTTCCAGTGCAAGCTCAACGACACGAGCTTGAAGAATTACACAACGACCCTGCACTACACGTACGCTTGGGGGGAGTTCTCGGTAGCAAGGAACGATTTTAACTGGTTCTCGGTCTGGAGATGCAACTACACCTGGGCCGAGTTGGATACACAACTGAACATGATAGCGTCCGACGGCGAGTTCGTCATTGACCCGGAGAACCCGCCAAGGCCGGATTACTCGAGTTTGAGGCCCTTGGGATCGCCTCTCGACCTGCCTCCGACCGAGGGCGATCCTAACGGGCCCTTCGGACTACTTCCGGATATCCGGATCTCTGACAAGCAATCGATCGGCGTTGCGTCCGTCTTCAAGCACCTGGTCGAGCCCTACGGGCCACTGCCAAAGGAGGCTCTGGGAGACCCTGACCGGGTGGGGGAGATCCTTGGGCTGTTGGGCCACGACGTCGGCTTCAGCGTCGCGCAGCTTGCCAACACGGAGAACCGAAGGACGACGGACGACGTCCTGGACACGACGAGCGGCGCTCTGCTCCTGGACGCGACAGTCGTGGACCGTGACCGGCGCCGACTCGTGCAAGACCCGAATGTGACGTACATCGTGGTCGGGATCCTGGGCGCCGTGATCCTCGTCAACATGTGGGCGCTGGCGTCGACCGTGCTGCGACGGCGCGGCAGCGAGAGCTGGCTGCTGGATATGGACGTCCGGGGCCTGGCGCCGGACGGCTGGCGCAGCATCGCGTCGATGGCCGGCCTGCTGCGCGAGTCCAACGCGTCGGCGCACCTGCCGCCGATCACGGAGCTGCTGTCGCAGGAGGAGTTGCACGGGCAGATGTCGGACGTCAGTTTCCGGCTGGGATGGTTTCGCAGGGAGTGTGACCAGACGCGGCATTACACGATTGGCGTGATGGACGACGGGGAGTTTAACTTCATGGGGGTCCGGAGGACGGTGAGGAGGGAGAAGACGGATTCCCAGACGCCGGAGAGGGTGGATGGGTAAATTTAGGACGTGACGATGCCGACGAATTAGAGACGATTGATTACCTCTGAAAAATAGCATTGTAATTACAGCGAGATTTGATTACCACAACCAACGCGCGCAATGCACGCCGTGCACGGGTTGACTGGACGCCCCCCCTTGAAAGCGTGGGTGTTCTGACTTTGTCTGTTTGGGTGGTGTAAATGTCGGGTCCGTCAATATCAGTATTTTGAGGCTGAGAACATACCTAGTGAGATGAGTTGAGACTCGACCTTTGGTTGATGACGGCGCCGAAGCTGGGAAAGCAGTCGTCCAAAAGTCACGCAGCTGACGATGGAGAGTCAAACCTTGTTCTTTTTGTACACTTATCAACGCTCTTACTATAAAATAAGACTGTCTATTTACTAGTATATGTACGTATACTCAAGGTAATTAATACTAATCTAACTTAGTAGTATCTCTTCTAAGTTCTACTTAGTAAGTTTTAGAAAGTAATTTCTATGTTTTAGTAGGAGAACTAAGGTGTCTAAATGTTGTACGGATAATCTAGCTGCATTATTCTGTGAGGAGGGGGTTTCAAGCGCAGCAGAATGATGACTAAAACCCCCCGGGTACGTCAGTTATCAGACTGTGATCAAGCCTGTTCAAGTGGTTATAAGGCGTAACACTTGCCATCCCATGCTTCCCAATCTTGCTATGTCTGTTTTCCCCAGTCATTAATTACCACATTAATACCAGGTGCCTGGCCAGTTGTTGTTATGATTCAACAGCACAAGAAACAATATTCAGCCCTGGCTAGATCATTGTTCACTTGCAATTGTGACAAAGCCCCTCTTGTTCCTCTCAAGGAGCTTCTAGAATACTTGGCTTTGAGCAGAACAGGTAATGGCAACATTCACTTCTACAAGCTTCCAAGAAATCCTCTCCTCAGTCATTTGACATGCTGAAAAGAAAACCAGAAAGGGAACAACTTGCCGGCTTCTTTCATCCAGACAACTCCCGAACCAACTGGGAGCATCTCAAAAGAGCAGGCGGTCTGAATCTTCTTTGTCGAGCCCCCTGCACTCCCCGGTGCCGACCTCCAGACTGTCTTGCTCCTTCCTCACAACCTCTCTTGAGTCTTTTTACCAACTTCTCAACTCACTCCTCTTCTCACTTCGCCTACTATAAAAACGAACTTTTCACAGCAACTCTTCACCAATCTTTGCCATTCTGCACAAAAGACCACCAAGCCCCTCATCACTGCTGGAATTGCAGTGTCTCACATGTATTTCCCCATTGAACCCTCTTTTTTGTTCCCTCCAACTACTTATTAAGCCCCTGGCTGACCCTGCCTGGAAAACATTAGACCTTTCAACCTACAATTTCATAAACCATCAACAAACCACCCTGGAAGAAAAGCTCAGATCGCTGAACAGATACGCTTCCAAGCACCATGCCTCGCCCTCGCAAGAACCCGACCAAGCCGTCTTCTGACACCAGCTCCAACAAGAGCGCGTCCAAGGAGGCCATGCCCAAGACCAAGGCCCCTACAAAGGCAACCGCTTCTCCTGCCCCCGAGGCCATCAAGAAGAAGGCAGCAATAGCTCCTAAGAAACCAGAAGAGAGAATCAAGCTGGCCCCAAAGCGGAAGATCCAAGCTTCCATCTCACCCCCTGCCAAGCGCCAGAAAACCAGCGCTGCCAAGCCCACCACATCCGATGCAACCGCCTCAGAGTCTGATGTCTTCATCCCAAAGACCCCAAAGACAAAAGTTAAGACCGCACCCAAGTATCTCCTGTCTGATACGCCCAGCCCAGTCACCTCAAAGGCGGCAGACAAGATGGTCCACGAGATTCCGGATGGCGATTCCGACCAGGACCCCGTCCCCGTGGCTGCCTACGGCAGTCGCACTCGCCGAACCAAGGCTGAGATTGCTAGACTCAAGTCTCAGTCGGCTGCTGCGAGCGACGACGATTCGCCTGACGACAGCCCCCACAACGCCGATCTCGCCCCAAAGCCGCTTCTCAAGATCGTGGTTGGCAAGAAGAGATGGAACAAGCCCACCGGCGGCAAGGAGACCGGCAAGCGCTCCGAAGCTAATACCGCCGCCGCCGCCGCCGCCGCCGCCTCCCACCCGGCCGTCGACGTCCCCGAGGGCCAGATGCTGGTCTCCAAGGCAGACTACTGCGTCCTCATGCGCCGCACCGTCACCGTCAACAAGATGGTCATGAGCTTCACCGAGTCGGCCTGCGACCTCGAGGACACCAACGACGACAAGCAGGACCCCGCCCTGGCCTACCTGTTGGCCGAGGCCCGCTCCCTCGCCTATGGCGTCCAGTCCCTCACCAACGCCATCACGCAGCTCCCCGTCACGAAGGAGGGAGAGAAGAACGTCCCTACTGGACAGGCTCCCGGCGTGGAGACAGCCGCTACCGCTACTGCTGCCCCTGCCGAGAAGGAGGTCATGCCGGCCGCAGTTGAGGAGCCCGAAGCCACACTGGAGGATGAAATTGTTGTCAAACAGGGCGCCAGTGAGTTGGACAAGGACGCTTCGGTATCCAAGTAGGCCTCTGCAGACAAGCCTAGAGACCGGTAGAGGAGGACGTCGCTTTCAGACTGCCAAACGCCACCAAGAAGGTTTTAATGGGGGGTATAAGCGGCAGCATAGGGAGGGTAGCACGCAGACAAACACTTGCTGGGCGTGGCTGCATTGAGGGTTTGAGGTGAACGGAGGCTCTGGCAAGGGAAAGTAATTAACACCGCCATCCACACGCAGAATAGCAAATTCAACCCAGATGACTTCATAACTTGCAGTCACCGATCCCCAAACTCTTTCGTACTGGGAACGAGACTCGATGACAGTACTTGGTGGTCGTATCAGGCAAAGCATGATGCAACGGGTTGTTTGTGGACTGTCGAGGGGAATGGTGTCGTGGAGATGAATCCAAGGCGCCAATCATATCAATGACCTGTCAAAAACATCTCTTTTCATCACATCACCCAACCCCGCGTCTTTCGCATGTGCGGTCCAAATTGGGTTGGTGGCAGTCCGTGGTGCTGAAGCGAGCCTGCAGGCTACGAGGGAAATGCCGTCATGCCATGGCCACGCAGTAAGCTGACTGCATAATTACGAGACCAAGAGGATCATCAAGCATATTCAAGCCACCGTTGCCCGATCACAGCCGGTCCTGCATGCAACTCAGAGATAGGGGCACAGTTCTGTCAAGGGTTGGGGATAATACTCCTGACACTGATTGGTTCCTTACGAAGAGGGGGGAGGGGGTTCTCACATAGGTACGTCTGCATCCTGGACTGATTACCATAATATATAATAACCCATGCCTACATCTCCTGCGGTGGGCCGTGGCACGGATGTGTCACCCCGGGTGTCTGAGTTTCCCACGACTTCTCTCGAATCGATCGCGGCAAATGAAAGACTCGTCCCTCATCGTCGCCTTCGGCGCCCTCCTCCTCGTCACCTATCTCATTGACAAACTGCTCCAGGCGAAGAAGAATGCCGGGCTCCCTCCCCTCCCTCCCGGGCCCAAGGGCCTACCCTTCGTGGGAAACCTGCGAGACATGCCCACGCCGGAGGCCTTTGCCGCTCACCACTGGGCCGAACACAGGGATCTGTACGGTACGCATGATGAGCTACGGTTCCTTCGATTCAGAACCGCCTGGCCTTTGGGCTGAAGGATTGGCGCTCGTCGCATTGATTTAGGCCCCATCAGCACCGTCAGAGTGCTTGGCAGCACACTGATCATCCTCAACGACGCCCAAGTCGTTTTCGACCTCTTCGAGAAGCAGTCCCTCGTGTTCTCGTCGCGGCCAAAGCAATACTTTTCCCTCGAGCTGTGAGTAGGTGTCATGCCGGAAGAACCCCAACATCTTTACTACCGATCTCCCATATCTGCCCTTGCTTCCTGATGACGGGTTGTCTTCTGACACACGTTGAATTAGGGTCGGCTGGAAGAATGGAACCGGTGGCCAGGAGTACAACGACACGCTGCGCTACCACCGGAGGAGCTTTGCCCGCATCATCGGCACGCACGCGACGGCGAGCCAATACAACAAACTGCAGGAGGCCGAAGTAGGCCATTTTCTCTTACACGTGCTGGACGACCCGCAGGGCTTCAGAGAGTACATCCAAAAGTCAGTCTGACAGCCAGCACTTTCGCGTCGACGAGATCAGAAAAACAAGAGGTTGGCGAATCCAAGACTGACAATCTCGACCACCAGGCAAGCGGGTTCGGTCATTCTGCAGATTGTGTACGGCTATAACACCGAACAATTCAAGAAGGACCCCCTTCTCTCCATGATGACCAAGGTGATGGACGACCTTGCCAAGTCGGGTTCTCCCGGTGCGTTTTTGGTGAATATCTTTCCAGCCTGTGCGTCTACACTTTGTTTTGCCCTTCACCTTCCGCTCAGCCAAAGACTCTCAGTTGCGTTTGTTCTGACTTTCAGCAGTACGTTTTGTGCCGGGTTGGTTCCCCGCAACGGGCTGGAAGAAGATCGCCAAGCGAATGGCCTTCGACTTGAGGGAGGCCGTCGAGAAGCCCTATGCCTTCGTCGAGAACCAAAGGGCCGAGGGCCACAGCAGGTTGTCCTATCTCTCGAAGCTCATCGAAACGAGCGGGAATACGCCCGAAGAGACACATCGCAACAAATGGTCCGCGGCGTCCCTGTACGGCGGCGGATCGGACACGGTAGGGCCAAAACCAGACTCCCACCCCTGATTCATGGAACCGTTCGGACCAGGAATGCGGGAACGGCATAATATGCTGACAACGTTTCAAAAGACCGTGGCGTCTATCGCAGCCTTCTTCCTCGCCATGACCGTGTTCCCCGAGGTGCAGCAGAAGGCACAGGCTGAGATCGATCGCGTGATGGGTGCCGGACGGCTGCCGACGCTCGACGACCGTGAGCGTCTGCCGTACGTGGATGCTCTCGCGAAGGAGATCCTCCGATGGCACCCCATCGTGCCGATGGGAGTCCCTCACTCGAACTCGGAAGACGCCACATACCGAGGTTATCGCATCCCCAAAGATGCAATCTTACTCCCGAACATCTGGTAAGTTTGTGTGCGGGACTTGCACAAACACACACACACACACACACGCTGTCTCTCTTGGTCGTAGTAAACCAAGCTGTTTGTTGACAGTTCGCGATTCCAGGTGGCTCACGCACGACCCGGCCGTCTATAAAGACCCCATGGACTTCCGGCCCGAGCGACATATGGAAGGTCAAGACCGGGAGCCAGAGTTCGATCCTCGCAGACTCGTCTTCGGCTTCGGCCGCCGGATTTGCCCCGGCAAGATCCTCGCCGAAAACTCGCTGTTCCTCAACATCGCGCAGTCGCTGGCCGTCTTCGACATTGCCAAGAAGGTCGTCGATGGCAAGGTCGTCGAGCCCGAGGTCGGCTTCGAGGACGGCCTGATCAGTCATCCGATGGAGTTTGAGACGTCGATCAAGCCCAGGTCTCCCCGGCACGAGGAGTTGATTCGGTCGATTGAGCAGACGTTCCCGTGGAAAGAATCCGATGCGGACGTCCTGGGGAGAATCAGGAGCTAGGTCTGTCCCGTCCCGACTCCCATGCGGTCGCGTAGGATGGTGACATGATGCTCCTATCCTAAGTCGCCTTTCTAGACCATCTAGGTGTCTATCTTTAGCCAACATAATCTTGTGTCTGGGAATTTGAACTGTTTAAATGCAGAGTCTTCGTTTCTTGGCAGGCCTCACCAGCCAACAGCTTTTTTAATGACTCACGAGCTGTGTCTTTTATGCCTAGATGAACATTTAGGTATCCCTCTCGAACGGGGGATATGGTATACTACATGGCCGGCTTCCTCAACGTTAATATGTCTCTGTCAGACTACGACCAAGGCGGTCCGTCTTCCCTTCGTCGTCGGACTCATCAAGAACCAGATGATCAGCCTCTGTTTGCTATGCGAAACTTCGCAGAAGTTGTTCTTCTAATTCGGACGGCCTCTCTGGATCACTGGCGAAATTGTCTAGATATTTTTACTTGATTGTCGACCAGGACTTGTGTATAAGCTCAGTCGATATCAAGATGTCATCGGGGTCATACAGAGGACAGAGTGGATATATTCGCGTTGAAGGGGCAAATGAAAGCCATTTGTGGCTTTGTTTGGTGCTTGTTGTTCTTGGAGTCGTTCTGTAGGAAGTGAGGAAAAGGCCTCGGGCGGCGGGGCCGGCGGGCAGTGGACTCTTTAGCCTGTAACCCCTAAAGCCTAAAGGACTATTGAAAGTAGCTGTAAGTTGTAACCGGCTATCCCCTTACCCTACCCCCCCCGCTGATCAGCCCTTACCCCCCCTACTAATTAGCTAGCAGCTTAGTAAGTACTACTATAAGTTACTCTAGTAAGTTAATGTTATATAAATCTTATATATATATTTATTTACCTTAGGAGTATCCTAATTATATTACTATTATATTAGTATAATACTTAATAAATAAAACTACTATACAGGCAGTTCCCTTATCCTTATTCTTAAGACTATACTAAGTATTATTCCTAATACAGAATAATTCCCTAATCTATATTCCTAAGATTATAATATTAATTCTAAGATTATAATATTATTATAATAGGATCCTAATTAAATTAGAAGTTAAAAAGCTAAAAGTAGGTATACTTATTAGCTTAATAGTTAAGTATAATATCTTTACTAAGAGTAGTATAAGTTCTACCTATAGTAATAGCTACTAAGTATTAAGGTTTACTATAGAGGTATTAAGCTTTTTTCTTAAAGTCTAGATTTAATTATATTAGGATTATAATATAATACTACTTAAAGATAACTTACTTTAAAGCTTATAGTATAAGGGGTATACCTTATTTATACTATATAAAAGATTAAGATTTTATAAGGACTACTACTCCTAAATTACCTTTAGGGTAGGAACCTAACCTTTACTACTATCTTAGCAGGAGATTTAGTAAGGGAATTTAGTACCTTAAGTATATTAGTAATATAATAGAAATATAATAGGAATAGACTAACTTTAGGTAACTTAAGAGACTTAGTAAGGACCTTATATCTATTATAGACCTTCTTCTCCTCTAGAAGTAAGTCTAGTATCTAAGAATACTACTTAATAGAATTATAAGTAGTAGTAATAGCCTTAAGACCCTTAGCCTATAATTATATTAGGATTATAATATAAATATATTATAATATTACTTATAGCCTTTATATCTACCTTAGCTTTAGTAATAGTAAGCTTAGCCTTTTTAATAGCCTTCTTATAAGAAGTAATTATCTAGTTTAGCTAGGAGATTATATTAGCATTATAATTATATTATTAATAGAGAGACCTTACCTTATTAATAGTACATTAGAATTCCTTAAGCTTCTACTTCTTCTAAAGGGTTTTAGGGGATACCTAGGGGCTAAGGGGGCTAGGGGGGCTAGAGGGGCCTAGAAGTAGGCAGTATTTAGCCTTATTTTTCTCCTAAGAATATATTAAAGATATAATATAATTATAATAATAGAGTATTAGCTTACTTTCTAAAGCTAATCCTTAAGTGCTACCTCTATTTTAGGGGTAATTATCTATATATAATTATATTAATAATATAATTATCTTATAATAGATTAGAAAGCTAAATACCTTAATACTATACTTAAGGCTATACTTATACTTCTTCTAAGTAGTACTAGCAGGAGGTATAAGCTTATTAACCTCTAGAGGTATAATTAAGGTATTAGTAGCTTAGTAGTAGGTAAGCTATATATAATTCTAGTTAAACTATATAGAATTATACTAAGAATCCTAGAACTATTTAGTAAGGAAAACTAGAAAGCAATTAGTAAATTATAATTCTAGTATAATAGAATTATACTATAAGTATATAGATAAATATAGTTTTATCCTCTAAGGTAGGATAACTACTAGTACCCTTCTTTAGGGTACTATTAGTATTAGTAGTAATAGCTTATAGGTTAATTATAAACTTTTAGTTATAAGTTTTCTCTGAATAGTTATAGAGATAATAAATTAGTATAGCAGGGGATTTAAAAAGTATCTAGAGATTATATTAAGAATATAATAAGAATATAATTAAGATATTAACCTACTGCATACCTATAAATAATAGGAGTAAAGTTTGTAATAGCTTGCCTACCTTTAGAAATAGCAGTCCTAACATTACCTTTTGCAGTACTTACTATATCAGGTAATTCTTAGCTATACTACCTCTTGCTGTTTTTACCTGCCTATAAAATAGCGTCTGCCCTACCCTAGGCTTAGATATACCTTAAAGTTCCTTTAGCACTTTATCTTTATCCTACCTGCTGCGCTACGTTATTCTTTTCTGCTGTTAGTAACATCCTTAATACCTGCTTCTGCTATAATGTTTTCCCTACCTTAGCCTACCTTTATTTTATTATAATAAGAATAAAGCAGAGCTTCTACTAATGCTAACTTAAACTAATAACAAAATAATATATATATATCCTTATAGTAGCCTATATCTACTATACTAAACCTTAGACTAACATACCCCCCTACTAGGTAAGGCTTTAACGTTTTCCTACTGTAGTAATAGTGTTAGCTAACTTTATGTATATTACTAGATATAGCAATTCCCCTCCTCTCTACCTACCTCCCTATACCTTACTACTTCTATTACTTATTAATATAGAGACTTTATAAATATCTAGGCAAAACGTGCTATAACTCTATTCTTAATAGTCCCCTTTCCTACCTAGTTATATCAACCTTAGCTTACTATTACAGTAGAAAATTACCTATTCTAGTAATTTAATAGCTTAAAAGAGATAGTAGAATAGGTTGTAGGATTATACAGCAAGTTAGTAACAGTCCTACATATAGTGTTAATTATCTTAATGTAAGTGCCTAGGAATAAAGATTATAGTCTAGGGTTTTGCTTAGACTACTAGAGGAGGCAAAACCTTACCTACAAAATTACTATGTCTAGTAATTTCTAAGCCCTTAACCTTAGGTTAGCAATCTATAAGGATTAATAACACATCACATAACATAGCAGGGTCTGCTGCGCTAGTCTCTTTTACTCTAGTGTTACAGTTAGGGGCTATAATTACATACTAGTAAATTACCTTAATAGGCAATTCACGTCTTATCTACACCCTAGACATTAGCTCTACCTATTTCTAGCCTAGACTAAGGTAACATTAATAATGTTAGCCTTATATATACAAGATATAGTGTATAGGCAGGCTATATATATATTATAGTCTTAAATAACAATCTAGGGCTTATTATCCTTAAGATAGTAAGTTCCTCTAGGAGGGATAGCTCTTTATAAGGCTTATAAAGAAACCCTCTACCTAAGAACTAGCTTATATTAGTATCCCTAAAGCATTAGTTAAGGGGTAGCTTATATAAAACACTATAACTAGTTATATAGGTTACTATAATACTAAGCAGCTAGAAACATAAAGCTAGTAACTTCCCCTCTTACTAACTAAATTCCCCTTTTAGGATAACTTACACTATAGAAGGGGCTATTAGCTCTTAGACCTTAATAATAGTACATAAGTCTGCCTAGACCTAGCGTAGACTAAGGATAAAAGGAATCTAAGGTATGTTAGATATTAGCTAAGCTAACTTTCTAAGTGAACAAAATTACCTATTTAGGCAATTTACGTCCTAGCCTTCCTAGACATTTAGCCCCCCCCCCCCTAGTATAACTTTTTGACTAGGTAACGCTAATATTAATTACCTTACCTATATAAGACAGGGGACACTAGATAGCTTAAACTTAGCTTAAGGCACTAGTGTATTATTCCTAAGGTAATTAAAAGTTCTGCTAAATTCTTGCCTTATATAGTATAGCTTATAAGGTTATATTACTAATAGCCTTATTCTTATCTATGCTTAGGGGGTAGCTTAGTTATACTAGCTAAAAGGTTAACTAGGCTTAATAGAGTATTAGACTTAACTAGATAGGCCCTACTTAGTGTTATAAGAATGCTAAAGTTATATAACAAGTAGATAGGTGCCTATTGCAGTCTAATAACTATAGTTTATTCTCTAGGGATAGCCTAGGAGCTAAGACTGTCTAGGCTAAGTTTAAAGCTAGTAATATAGCTTGCTAGGCCTTAATAGGGGCTCATAGCTTTGTATACTGTAGATATAGCTAACTATTTACCTAGTAAGTCTGCTATTACAGCTGTTAATAGGTAAGGCAGATTAGTAATTACAAACAAGAAGGCACCTATTAGCGCGTTAGGGGTATTACTAAGGCTTAGAAGAGAATATTATATTATCCTAAGTACTATATAATAAATAAGTTATATTTAGCTAGTAGGCTAAGTAATACTAGTTATATATTCCCCTATAGGTATAGAAGCAGTAGGGTCTTCTAAGGGTTAATAAGCTAATGTTTTAGATAAACAGTTATGTCTAGGAGAGGAGGGGCTTATTTTAAGGTAGATAACATAAATATATAAAGCCCCCCTTTGCTATTACTATACTAGCTAGCTTATACTAGATTAGTTAAACTTACCTTTCTTCCTTTTGCCTATAATAGCCCTCTTACAGTTTAGAGAATTAGATATAAAGTCTATAAAACAGTTGTTTAAGAAAAAAGAGCATAAAGCTAGGTAACATATAGAGCAGAAATGTTAACATAAGTGTGAAGAGTAGCAGCAGCAGCAGAAATAAGCGTAACTCCTATTAATAGCCCTTATAATACTACTTAGACAGACTATTAGAGTTCTAGATATAATAGGAGCCTAGACTACAAGCTATATATTAACTACATTCTAACTATATCTTACTAATATTACCTTATAACTAATAGGGATAAATGCTAACCCTTTTACTAGTATTAGTAACCTTAACTTTAATTCTAGTAAGAATATTAGAATTAGTAAAGCGTACACATAATGCAACTTTATATCCTTAGAGTCTATAGAACTATCTTATAAGATTAGTAGTATTCTATTAATAATACTAAAGCCTACCTTTATAGATAATATTAATTTACATTTACTGTTTTAGTTATCTTATATACCCCTACCTACTTAGCCTTCTATAGAATAAGCCCCTTATAATAAGGTAAATCTATCTTTAGCTAAGGAACTGCTATTAGCTCTTAACCTAGCTAGACAGGTAACTAGGTAACTTTGCCTAGCAAATTCTATTATTAGCGCTATAAATGTATATAAGTAGCTAAGATTTAATCTAGGAAGAAACATTAGACTAATATAATTATTATATAGCTATAGTTAAAGTTAAAGATAGCAGCAAGAGTAGTAAGAGTTATAATGCTAATAAAACTAATAATAGTAGGGGTTCTAATAATAAAGAGACTAATATTAAGAGCTACTATAAAGAGATAGCAGTCCTAAGATATAAACTTATAGGAAAAGATCTATTAGGTAGTCCTATACTATATATCTTATTATAAAGCAAACCTATAGCGCCTAACTACCTAGAGTGCCTATCTATTACTAGAAACCTATTTCTTAGTGACTTAGTAAAAGCACTAGTTAGTTTCTTAGGTAGGTTAAAAGAGCCTTAAATAGGTAATTTTTTACTCCCTACCCTAGCGTCTAATTACGCCTCTAATTTAGGGTAAGTTAGCTATATTATTACCTATTAAAAGAAACAGGGAGGTAAGCTAACTAAAGGCAGCAGCAAGAGCTATAAACTATACCTAGCTAAACGAATAAGGCCTTATAAAGTTAATAACAGGACAAAATCACTAGCTTTACTACCTAGGACTTTATGTATATTACTATCTTAGGTCCTAGTAGAAATATTAAGTAAGAGGCTGTTAAATAAAATTAAAATATAGCCTTATTGCTTAGCTAAAACACTAGAACAGTCTAAAGCAGAGAACCCTATTAGTTTAATACCCTATAGTAATAACAAGCTATACCCTAATATATTATTTATACTTAACTTAAATAATACCTCTAAAAGAAGTAGGTATAAGGAAATAAGGCAGGGTTACTTGTAAAAAATATTGCCTATTCCCTTACTTTACCTAAACTACCTTTCTAGGAATTATAATTAAACTAGGAGGTATAGATTAGTTCCCCCTCTACCTATTAACACTATAGCAAACCTACTAGTAGCTATATACTATACTTATAGCTTTTCTATAAAACACCTATTATATATAATTAATACTTTTAAGGCTCTTAATAGGGGTATTACTAGGTTACCTAATAGTAAAAGATAAAGGGATATACTTAAGCTATTCCTTAGGTTTATTAAAAACTATACTATAGAGAGACTTCTACATAACAAACTAATTATAGAGAAAGATAAACTGTATAACATAACACATTAAGATTATTTAGCAGAGATTGCTATTAGACTGTTATATAGTAATACATTTAAACAGGATAATAGCTTAGATAATAACACTAATAACAATAACAGCTAAAGCAATAACTAAAGTAGTAATAATTGTTCTAATTATTACCTTAGCCTAGACAGTCTTAAAGAAAACATTAAAAGGTCTAAGTGCTGCTATTAGATAGATTAGGAAGAGGAGCGTCTGTATATATACATTAAAGAGGGGAAGGAGTAGTTATAGATTGCAAAAAGGCTGCATTAAAGCAAGCTAGCTATAACTTAGTATTAGGTAATAATAGAGAGGCAAGATAAGGAGGCAGCAAAGTAATTTAGGTATATTTACTACTAAGTTACTAATAACTTTAGAGGACTGTTATTTAATATCTTATAAGACTAATATTAAATATATTTAATAGGAGGTAGTAGATAATATCTAAATTGTATGTATTACTAGTACTAAGATAATTTATACAACCTCTAATAAGACTAATAAGCTATTATATTATTTACTAGGAAAAGGCTAATTTAGCCTCTAATAAAGATTAAAGTAGATACCTCCTAAGAAGTTAGCAATATCTAAAGTCCTCTAGTAAGTTAAGTCTAGGCTAATATAAGTAAAACTTTATATACGTTTACTACTTTTAGACCTCTAGGTCTACTAATTATTAACAGACTAAGAGCTCCTAGGTACTTATACTAAAGTTAGTTTAGACCTAGAAACTAGTAATAAGGATAGCGCTTATAGATCTAATAATAATTACGTTAGAGAGCAAGCTAATGCTAGCAAAATTTAGCTAGGGCCCTAGGGCTATAAGAAAAATTCTACAGGAGACTGTTAGCACTAGCAGGGCTTAGAGACTATAATATATATTATTATAATTATTATTAGAACTAAGACAAAGGTTAGAGTAGGTTATAAATTAACTAAGGATAGGTAGAACTATAACCCTATTAGTCTCTCTTGCTTCTATTAATAATAAAGTAGACCCTAAATCTTTCTTAGTGTAATATAATAACTAGCCTCTTAAGAATGTAATCCTAAAGTGTATTATAGATAGATTTTTAATGACATTTTAACTGTAATAGGAGTAGCTGTCTATAGAATAATAACTATATTACTATCCCTTAATAAGTTAGACCTTAGGTTCTTTATTAGAGAGATAAAAGTCTATAAGGTAGTCTACTAAGTCTAGGGCCCCTTTCTAGAGTATAAGAATAGACTCTTGCTTTAACTAAAAGGATAGAACCTTTTATAGAGGGAGACCTATAGCTGTTTCTTAAGTTCCTTTCTAGGCTAGTCTCTCTAGACACTATAAGTCTACTTCTCTACTAAGCTAAAAGATAATAAGATAAAAGAGCTTAGTAAGGTGTAATATAGATATATAAATAGTTAGATAGATTAAGAGAATAGTAATAGACTTAGATATATAAGGAGAGGATTTAGATAGTATATTAAATAAATATATTAGATAGCAATATTATATATACTAATTACTGTCTTAGAAAAGGTTTAAGTATTAAGAAGCTAGTTCTCTAGTCTATGTTCTATAAAAACTACTACCCTATATCCCTAATTAACTATTTACTTTTAACTAATAATAGGATAATATAAATTTACTAATATACTGCTAATAGCTAGAATAATCCTCCTATCTGCTATCTATAAGATATATTTCCTTCTAGAAGCAAAAAATCTCTTAGCTTTTAACCTTCTTCCCTTTCTTCCCCTTCTTCTTAACCTTTAAAGGCTATAACTATAAATTATCTTATATCTCTGCTGCTAGTTTAGGTTTAGGCTTAAGCCCTAGTATAGATTCTATATAAGCTTCTAGCTTAAGCTTAGCTATAACCTCTACTATTAGCTTAGGCTCTACTATAATATCTACCTAGGCTACTAGCTTAGGCTTAGCTATAACCTCTAATAATAGCTTAGGCTTAGCTATAGCCTCTACTAATAGCTCTATTTTAAACTCTAGTATAAGCTTTAAGCTAGGCTCTAAAGCTAAATACTATATTATATATAAAGTATTAGTTAAGGGTATTATATTAGTTTCTAAAACAGTTAATAGTTCTAGCTAAGATAAGTTATAAGACTTAGCAGACTATAGAGAATATAAGTTCTTATAGTAGATTAAAACTAAGGTCTTAGCTAGAATCTTTAAGTATAAGGTATTAACGTAAAAGCATCCTAGAAAGACTAACTAGTTTAAAGAAGCTAGCTCCTTAAACAGGTACCTAACATATAACTTAATAAAGGCTAAGAACTATAAATTATTATCTAGGAGAAGTTTGTATATACTAGTAGCCAAGATAATAATGTCTAGTATAGGTAATATATCTATAGACTAATAGATATTTTCTTTAGCTAGCTTAGCTAAACCTAGTAGACTGTAGGCTTAGGCAGTAGTATAGATATATACACTAGTTTTAAAGTAGGCTAATGTCTTAGAGTTATATTATAGACTGTTCTTATAGAGGGTTTACTAAGTGCTAGTATAAAGGTAGTAGACAAGAATATAGCCTGCTTTATCTAGTATATCCTTAATAAAGATCTTATTAAAGTTATAATAAATCTTTTTAAGCTTAGGACTTATATAGATAAGGTTATAATATATTATAAACAGTTATTAGTTTTTAAAATAAATTCTATAGCTTAAGCTTATATAAGGGCTTTAGGTAAATATTAGCTTTATATTTAGTAATAGCAGAGAGGATAAGACTTATAACGCCTTAGGGTTAATATCTAGTGTAACGCTATTATTAGGAGGCGTTTAGCATTCTGCTGCCTTTTATTACTTCTTTTTAGCTATTATTATTAGGGCTAGCCTACTTTAAGTATTAAATACCTTACATTAGGTTTATAAGGTCTTCTTTTGTATTTAATACGCCTACTAGATTATATACTCTTACTACTAGTTACATTTATAAATACATAGCACTAAGTGAATTAAAAATAAGCCTGCTGTATGTAGGGAGATACCCTACATAAGTAATATATGCTCTCCTGTAGCTAACAATAACCCTAACTTCAGCTATACATCCTTACTAGTCGTTTTATATAGTTAGCGTGCTGCAGGCTTGCAGCCAGTAAAGGCTCTCACTATACTTCATTCGCCTCAGTCTAATTAATAGCTATCTATTAGTCTACGTTTCAGACATATCACTACCTGCATTACTAAACCAGGTATCTTAGGGACAATATTGGAGTGCTATTTAGCAGGCAGTTTGCATTACAGCTGCTAACAATAAACGTGACTTAGCATTTCCCTAGGCGTTGTGTTTATCGTGAGTGCCAGCCATCCATCATGTGCGGTAAAGCCGCACAGAGGCGGAGTCACACAGGACGTCGACTGAGTTCTCTACCAGCATGAGGGAATGGCCCCCATTCAACGACGACACTCTGGTTGGTCAACGTACGGCAAGGCGCCTTTTCTGACAAAAAGCCTCTCAAGGTGTAGCAAGCTTACTTCCTATCTTTCATCACACGAAGAACGTTTGTGCAGCCTTGCGGATCATCCGATTGGATACTGATGGCTGAAGCGGGGCTGTGGACAGGGAAGCCCTGTCAGAATTGAGGAAGACATACAAGGGTTAAGACGCCTTGGCTGCTGCTCTAGAGAAGTACGTCCGCAAGCAAGGCGCTTTTGAGGATGCATTAACATACGATTTACGTGGCCCACCTTAAGGTAACTACCAGTACTGGATGTGCTTGACCCATTCGATGTAACTGTTGGTCGAGGCTTGACGAGCAATGGACAGGCCAGGGAGTGCTCAACCTTTTGCAGCGGAGCCGTGCTGGGTGGGTGGTCCTGTGCTTCAGTCTATCCTGCATCTCGCCCATTTGGTAAGGCGTATGCATGTCGGCATGAGCTGTGGGGGATTAGTTATTCTACCTGTGCTTGTGGATAAAATAACAACAGTCGGATATTGGTTTGACCGTCATCCGATACATCTGAAGGACGACAAAAACTGAGCGCTTGGGGGGGTTGGAGTTATGCATAACCGAACTTGGCAGATGGGGCATTGGTCACGCGTCCGTCCACGCCTTCCTTATCACTGAAATGGTGCAGCGACAGCCCATGCATGAGAAGGTCGTACAGGCCAGCAAGGCAGACAATAACCCCTGAAAAAGACATGACAGCATAACATGGTCTGGTATTCTCAGAGGTATTATTTATGGTGTCCTGCCGCCTACGAGATCGATGCCCTGGTTCGCCTTAGGAGGGAGCGCAGGAATTTCCCGTGCCAGCTCCAGGTTCATTCATTAAGAAAGGGGGTGTCATCCTCACGTCAAACATTTCGTACCACTTAGCTACAAAGTGTCGCGTATCATCCAGCGGGACACTCCAGCGCCGTTTCCCCGTCTCTCTCACGGCTTGGCGTATCCACAACTGGATGGACATCAAGAATTCCATGAGGGGATGCCCACTAAATAGAGCGCTTTCCGCCGCGGAAGCCGGAAGCAGCATCCGCCGTTAGTTCTGTGAACCACAAACAACAAGGTGGACTTTCAATTCCAACCAGGGTGATAAGCAGAGACTGACTGGGCCTCTGACTCGTGCTTCGGCTTGCCAAGAAGAACTTTGTGCGAAGTACTGTACAGGAGACACACCTTAGAATTAGCGACGCCATTTCCCTGCTAGGTACGCTTGCGTATACTACTACGAAAAGAGCAAGGCTTACGAAAGCTATTCAGACGCCTTTCTTAATTAGGCGAGATGCAGTACAGACTAGAGCATAGGACTACTGCATAAGTTTGTTGCATACTATAGTATAATAGGTATGTCTTCTATCTACATTAGATTCTGTGGAGATACCCTAGGTTAATTACTAAATTCCTATTAGCTAAATTTATATATACATACACAGTATATAACAAAAAGTCAAGGTACCTATGCTTAGAAAATCAAAAAGCATAGACACTTCTACCTAACCTATATATATAACTTTAGCCTAATACTAGGGTAGTTAGGATAGATAGGGCTAGACCCTGTTAGATACTGCTAGATTTTTAACCTAATCTAGCCACCTTTCTAAGGACTTAACCTTACGTTATCCTTACTTTCTATTCCCTCTACAACATTAACTTTTTTCTCCTCTTCTGCTAACATTACATTAATAAGTTACTACTATATTAAGAAACGCAATAGAAAGCAATACTGTTAAGAGGATCTTGTCTAATGACATGCCTTATAAGTAATTCTCTATATTTTTTTCAGTTTTATTTACGCTAACCTTCTTAAGAGAGTTCTAAAGCCTTTTTAGGATATCAGTAGATATATCACAATTCTCTACAAGAGGGACCTATTCGTTCACAAGCTAAGTCATTTTCAGCATCTATAGACTAGAGCTTACTCCTGCAGTACGCAGCTAAGAGGAGGAATAGGTCTAGCTGCTAGCTCCTTTATAATATTAGCCTTAGCTATAACTATATAGTCTAAATTATCTAGTTTAATAATAGTATGTGATAGGTAGTATAACTATAAATGCCTCCTATTAGTACCTTAGCTATCTCTAAAAACTTAGATTAGTTAGTAGAGGTAGTTAAAAACTGCAAATATAATACTATTTCCCTTATATAACAAAAAACTAGTATACTAGTTCCTAAAGTCTATGCTATTAAGGCTTAACAGGATTATAACATTAAGGCACTATTTATGTTAATAGACTATCTACTAGGGAACATAGGAATAGACTTAGGCATAAAGATCCTGCCTAAATATAAGCAAACGTTCCTACGCTGTCTCGCAGAGATTCATATAAGTCGCTAAATTATTCTAAGCATACCTTTAACTAATCTATTATAGGTTTAGTTAGCTATAGTATAACTCCCTATAATTAGGATAATTGTTTTAAGAAACAAGGATAGTATATACTAGTAAGGCCTAATTTAGGGTCTTAGTAGTCCTTTTAATACAGTAACTAAATTCTTCTAAGTATAGGCAGCTAAGACTATATTTAGCATAACAGATAAAGAACTACAAATAGTATCTAGTTAATATACTAATAAGATTATCCCCTCTATCTTATCTTTTCTAAAATCTATTAGCAACCTTGCTAGTAGACTCTTAGCTTATAACCACAGCCTATTCCCTCTTTACTATAGCAACTTTAGCTACAATAATATTATTATTAATAATAAGTATTATATCCTTAGTTTAATTAACTAGGAGGCATCCTTTGCTAGGCTATAGGAGATATTTGCAGATTTTCCTTTAACCCTCTTAATAGTTCTGCTAGCAATTAATATACTGTAGAATTACAACAAAAAAGGCGATCCTATTACTAACAAACTAAAACAGCAGCTTGCAGACTAGAAAAGCTATGTAGTAGCTGTAAAAGAAGCTAAGGATAGGAGGGGAACAGATAACTTATTATTAGACATGCTAAAGAATTAGAAAAGACAGCAGCTAGTAACTACAATAAGGCTATACTAGAGGGGAAAAGTTAGGTAGTATTCTAAACTAATTAATAAGTTTGTATAGAGTTTGTTATATCTACCTTTAAGACTATATATAACGCTTAGGTAGTGTAAGACATAAATTAAAGACTGCTCTATTTAGTATTTTCTATCTATTCCTCTAAAGTAAAAACAGGGGTCTATAAGTATATAATAGCTAGCGAACTTATCTGCTAATTAGACGCTTAAGCTAGGCAGGACTGTGATAAGGCAAAGTAACCTTACATAAGATTAATAACATAGTATATTTGCAGACAGGCGTAAGTTAACATGCAGTGTCTAGTTAGGAAATAGGTAGTGTAGTGTTTATTTTTACGTCTAATAAAGGGGACCTACCTTCTGCTAAGAAACTCAAGTATTAAAACGCCTTAGCCGCAGCTCTACCAGAGAAGTAGCTTTTAGCAACAGGTCTAGTACGCCTGCAAGTAAGGTAGCGGCAAACGGTTCCACGCCTACAGGCCTTTAAGTCAATACAAGTTGCAATTCGTGGGCAGCCAATCTATGCCTGCGAATGTCACCCGCACGAAGATCTGCGGCCGCTACGCCAAGTATCATGATCCGTTTCTCCGCCGCAACACATGGCATCTAACTGCTTCCAACATGCTTTCATGCACAAACACAATGCTAGGAGGAGGGGATTGTCTATAAGCCGCACACCACTCTGGCGCCGTTCAGCATTCGCCGAGAATGATCCCTACCCTCTGCATTGTAACCATCCCTCTCTCAATACATTCGTTCGGTTTACATTCCTGCTCAGCCCGGTCCATTGCGATCATACTCATTGTATAAGAACCCCTCAATATAACCCTACCCTCCACTCCTGAACCTCCATGCTCATCACTCACATCGGAGTCGCGCAAGTTCAAAGACTTTCAGCCAACCTACTGCATGTACTGTAACAAAGCCCTTAATCCAGACATTTGCAATTAACAACCCAACCCCACAACTGAACCACCCCCACATCCGAACCACCCGAAAATGCCGCATCTATCCCCTTCCATCAACTTCATCACCTTTTTCAAACTATCACAACATTTTCCATTCTTAACTAAATAATGTCATTTTTCCAGAATACCTTCTTTAACCTATTATAAAGCAATACACAGAAGATAAGCTCTAACGGGCACTTTGTGATGTAGCAGATAGTTACAGTATCTGCTAGGCTGCTTGTAAATAGGGTATACTATACGCAACCCTTTGACATCAATTCCACAGCAGGCAGAGCAAAAATGCTGCCTATATTCATATGCAGCATTTATCCTAGGCCTAGGAAGATAAACTAGCTGCTTATATATTAACCTAAGAAGCCCTTAGCAGCCCTCTTACTTATCAACAAGTAAAAGGACTAGCAGAGCGTATAATAGGTAATTATTAACATATAGGGAAGCAATAGATACGCTAATTTCTACAGCGTAACCTATCTATTCAAACCAAGCGATCTAGGGCAATAGATGCTAAGCGATAGAGGTCCTATTCGCCTAAGGTTATCCAGCAATTCCTCTAGCAACTAGATAACCTAGCAGTTAAGGATATCTATCCTTCTAACCGCTGGAATATAGATGAAACCGGTATAATGGAGGGTAAAGGAGTTAATAGGCTAGTGCTAGGCTCTTCAGCATCGCAGCAGATACAAAAGAAACAGCTAGGATCCCGTTAATAGATAACTCTGATCGAATGCATTAATGCCACTAGGACCTCCTTAGATCCCCTAGTTATATATAAGGGAAAATCCCTACAGGCCTAGTGGTTCCTAGACAATAACTACTATCAATATACCTAGTGGTAGTTTAAGGCGTCAGAAAACAGCTAGATAAACGACAAGACTGCCCTAGCGTAGCTGAAGGAGGTCTTTATCCCAAGGACTATACCTAGCAAACTAGGGATAACTAGACTGCTGGTTCTAGATAGACATCACAGCTATATAACCAATGCCTTTATATAGGAATGCTTTATCTATTATATCTATCTATTATATCTACCGCTACACTTGTCTACTATCCTTCAGCCTCTAGATGTAGCTGTCTTTAGCCTATTAAAGCTAGCCTATCGTAAGGCAGTTAGATCTCTTAATGACTGGATAAGTAATTCAACTATAGCTAGAAAAAGGGCATTTTTAGACTGTTATTTCTAGGCCTGCAAAGCATCTATTATAACTAAGAACATTAGAAGTGGCTGGAAATGGGCTAAGTTATGGCTAGTCTCTGTACGTTGCCCTCTATCTAACTCTATAGTATCTACAGCATTATCCAGCCATTAGACTAGCCAGCAAGCTAATCAAATAAGCAGCCAGCATTAGGATAAAGCTGTATCTATTATTCTATAGTTAATACCTCATCAGTCTGCTAACCTATAGCATTAATTACATCTATTAGGTTAACTATGTAAGGATAGGCTAGATACCTATACTATTTGTCACCTATCTAGAAAAGTGCAAAAGGGGTTTAATAACTAGGCATTTCAATTGACTATTCTAGAGGGGGAAAATAATACACTGAAATCCCTGCTGGATGAATAGCGTCCTAAAGGAGGAAAAAGGTCCCTATATCCCCTATGTCACAAGGAAATCCATGGTTATTTCAGCTCATTGATTCAGTCCCCTCACATGCTTATTCACATGATATTATGTATTTAACTGCTCCTTGTTTCGTTACTTGTTAGTATAGTAGAATAAGTATCTTTTACCCTAAATCTCCTATACCTTACTATATGCTCTAACTTATAACAGTTATAAGCCTAGTTTTACTTACTATTATACGCTACACTACAATACTTTACTATCTACTACCTTTAGAGCACTTATTAATTAGTCTACTGTCTACTAATATAACTAACTAGCCTATTAATCTCTTTTCTATAGTTAAGCTAACAAGCTAACGTAACTAGCTAACCTAGTTCTAAGCACTAAAATCTTAGTGTTAAGGACTAGGTATATAGAGGCTTATTAACCCTAACCTACCTAATATCCCTTCTAATAATCTCACTAAGGAAGGGATCCTAACAATTAACTTCTTAGTAGCTAAAGCTTAAGCTGCTAAGGATATATAACATAAGGGTGCTCTTACATCCTACCTCTAAGATAAAGAGGTATAAGAAGCAGCCCTAATTCCTACTAACAGCTCTAAAAAACCTCCCTTTATATATATAGAGCTTACTAAATCTATTATCTTATAAGCAGATGTCTTAGAGGATTAGAACGTTGCTATTAAAACTTATAGTATAATAGCTCTAGTCTGCACTTAATAAGTCAAAAGTCTCTACACTATACTTAACTAGATAACTAAGACTGTAAGCATTACTCTCCTTATAACTGTATACCTTAAGGTAAGCACTAATAGTAAAGCTATAGTCTAGAGGACCCTTTATTATCTTAAAGTAAACCTTATACCTAACAACCTTAGCACTCTCTCTACTATTAGAGAGGAGTATTAATAAGTTCTTAAATACGTAAAGGGAGGAGTTAACCCTATACGCTAGTATAAGGACTAGCAAGCAGCCTACCTTTAAGCTTATATATACAATATTCCTAAGGTCTAGGGTAAGCTTGCAGTAAAAGACTTCCTAAATACAGTTTAAGTTAAGTTAAACCTAACCTAGGGAGAATATATATACAAAACACTAGTTAAAAACCTTAAGCTTAGTTACCCTACTCTATCTATATTAGAGCTAGGATAAATCTTTAGCGTTATAACTTATAATAACCCTTCTAGGAAGAGCCCTTTCTGCTCTAGGGCTTATTTAACACTTACTAGTTAATTAGATAAGCATATACCTAATAATTCTGCTAGTAATAAGCTAGAAATTAAATACCTATATAGTTACTCCTATAAGTAGCAGATTTAAGAATATAACTACCTATACTTTACCCTTACAGGCTAATACTATAGCTAACACACTCCTAATATCTCTAACACCTAGCAGAATAAGATTTAAAAGGAAACTATAGACAGTAAGTAGAAATTATCCTACAAAAAGCTAATTTTAAAGAAATAGTTAAAACCTAATAGAACTCTCCTTCCCTTTAAGCCTAAATTAATTAACTAAAACTAAATCTAAAACCCTCTAAAAAACGCTAAGGACCTAGGCTATCCTAGAAGCGTTAT
>PJEX01000305.1:0-25688 GCA_005350895.1 Colletotrichum tanaceti
TAGTTTTACTTATAGTCTATATTCTACTTATACTACTTAAGAAGTATTCTAATACTATAGTTATAGGGTAGTAGTAGATAGAGAGTACTAAAAGTCTTATCTAAAATTAACTATCTAATCTTTTTATCTAAAATATTATACCTAGTGTACTTTTATAATAAGAATTTTCCTAACCTAAAAAACCTATACTAGCCTTAGTATGTAGGTATAGGGAATTATTAAACCTATACCTAAATTTTTTTAAACCTATATAACCTAAAACCTAGATACCTATACCTATAGGTTAGAAAATAACCTAACCTAAATCTTTAGGTACCTGTAGGTCCCTATAGGTCAGGTATTTTTATGTCTAAACGTACCAGAGTTAGTTCAAGGTCCGATATAGGAGGAGTTGCTCCAGATCTGGCGCGTTCACGATGACAAGTTATTATCGCCGTCCTGGTCGAGCTTGCTTGTTCTGCCTGTCCCGGAGATCCTCAAATCTAGCGGTTTTGGCACCTCATCAAAGCAATATCTGGTGTACATCATCCTAAAGTATCTCGATCTTTTTAAAAAAAAAAAAAAAAAACTTGGTCGAATAGAAGACGAGAGCTTTGGACGAACCTGCAAGGTCAGGCTGTTCGAGGAGAGTGCTCAGGTAAGCCTGCAACAAGCGTGACGATAGCATTCTCCCTCGGATCCCTCTCGAGATCTCTCGCGGTTATCACTGTCCCAGCTGGAGACACTCTTACTAGACTCGACGCAGATGGCACATTCGCGTGATAGGATAGACTGAGCGACGGCACGAAGGGGTCTCGACATTCTGCTCGGGGACCTCAGGGTCGCTAGCCCCTGTTAGTCGATCCTTGTGTCCGGCCAACAAAACGTCCCTAGCTGCATTAACCAGAATCGGAGGTCGACAATGCAGGCAAAGGTGACCGCAAATGGATAATAGGATCTCTGGCAGGCAGCTTTATATAGTCTATTCGGCTGGGAAGATTGTCAAGATGAGTCAATACTCTGTAATTCGAATTAACGCAAAGCCATTTCGGGGGTTCAAAACCAGTGTATCCAGGCATCTCAAGTGGAGAGACAAACTATTAGAATCAAAGCTTCGGAACTTGATATCCCTTTTGTGGACAAACCTGCCCTGCCATCTTATCTGGGCGACGCTAACCATGCAGCCTGGTGACGAAGGGCCTCATTGCGAGTTGCAATCATGGCAAACAGCCGATACCGCCCAGTATTTCTTATGGTCCATTGGCTACAAAGGGCAAAGAGGTTGGAGAGTGTACAAACGGGGCTGTTATCACTCATGTCACGCTGGCAGAGGCTACATGTAGGCTCGGGTCTCTGACTTGTCGTGATGCAGGAATCCAGCCGAAAGCCATTCTTCTTCGTGTGCATCTCATCTTAGAAGCACTTCTTGAAGTACTCAACAACTTGCAGTGGCATCTCGCGATAGGCCCCCAGCTTTCCTCCGACAACCAGATCCTCTAGGGTTGCCTTGTCGTAACCGTCGACCTCCCAGAAGTCGGTTCCGACCATGCGGCACTGTTGACCTGTAGCCCAGATCTTGCGGCAGTACCAAGCCAAGGTGAAGGGGCTGCCGGACTGAAGGCCGCCTTCCACCTCGCCGTCGACCCTGCCGAGGCTGTGAGCAGACACCCGCGGCGCGACGCCGTGCTTCGCTTCCAGCGCAGCTTCGATCTCTCTTCCCGTGGGTGCCAGCTCGCAGAGGGCGATGGCACGGTTCTCGAGCTGGGAGACGGGCGTGGCCGCGAAAACGGACGCGTACGCTGCAGCCACGTACTTTCTCGTGCTGTACACGATGCTGTGTGAGCCTTCCAAAGTCGCTTCATCCACATCCCCATCTGTGACCTTCTTCAGTGGCTGTATCGACTCACCAGAGGTTCAGCTTCTCACCAGCGCTGTTGCCGGAGTGTGTGATCATGTTCCCGGCCAAGTCCACACCCATGCCCCTGTGGTTCGGCAACCGAGGTTAGTTAGAACCAGCAGCTGGTATCCGACGAGGACTCACGGAGTGTTGAGGGCGAATTCGGCAAAGTTGCCTACGAGCACGACGGTCGTCGGGATCCCGGCGGATTTGGCAGCCCTCTCTACCTCGTCTTTCTCCTTGTTGACACCGATCTTCAGGCCTTGCTCGTCATAACGTGCCGCAAGGTCTGACGGCGAGAACAACCTGACGTCGGTCTTGGGAATGGCCTTGACGAACCCGTGCTGTCTCCGGACGCCTTCATGTCCGACGAGAGATCTGGGCGAAAGTTAGTTTCGGGCCCGGGGCCCTGCATTTCAGTCTAGGATCACTCCTTACACCACAATGTCAATATCCTGCAGGGCATCGACAAGTGCAGCCTCGTCGTCGACGTCCACCTCGACCTTGGTGACGTGGCCGGGGAGTTTTGCAACGTCCGAGCCGTGGCGATACAGGATCGTGACTGGCGCCCCCGAGGCAATCAACGCGTCGACGATGCTGGAGCTGCCCCAGCCGCGGTGACCATAGACAGCGATTCGATTGAATGCCATTGTGTAGGCGGGTTGTTGGTACTCGAATCGGTCCTGTGATGTGTATGGGCGCCGAAAAGGTCGACGGCAGCACGGTCGATCAAAGGGGCTCTGAGGTTGCTTCAAGTTGGAGTGAAGAAATCGAACATGTGTGAAGAGCACCTTGCTGGCTTTTTATCGTGTGAGGGACAGGTGAAAAGGAACGTAGCCAGTATGCAAGCTAGACTGTCCCCGATAAGACATGCATTGCGATGAAACCCGGCATCATATCTTGACAACGGGGAGACCCGAAGTATTCCAACAATTGTAATTAGGAGGGCGTACTGCATCTAGGGCGCAGCCTCCGCGACCAAGCCACCAATTACCATCGACCCAGAAAAGGAATCAATGCGAGAATCTTTACTCTGGTGGAACTGGGCTGGATCTGACTGGAAGGATCATGTTCGCCTACTCGCCCAGCGCATCGAGTCGCAGCACCTTGCCGTCACTAACGCAAGGCAGCAAGCCGTGTAACCCGCCCAGTTGGATGGCTACAACAGGCTGCATCTCCGGATTACCCCACTGAGCTGCGAGATTTGTGAGTTGGACGACGGATGGCACGAGTATTGCAGATTTGCCGATTAGAAAAAAAAATTGATCAGGATAATTGCACCCGGCACTCGTTTGCTTCCGGATGATGGGTCTGTCAAACTCAACAGTGACTTGCACAGGGGGGGCCAGTCGGCCAGTAGTACATTGACGCGTGCATGCTGTTTATAGCTTCCGAGGTATCGGCTGAACGGGGATTGCTGACTGTGTGACCCGATATTAGTTCCGTTCGTCTTTAGTTAAATCCCGTGCCGCCCTGTCGATTGTCGGTTCCGGTCTCCACCCTCCGCCGATGCCGAAAGCAAGCGGGGCCGGAAGCATCCCGGACTCTTTGTCGGCGCCGTTCTCGGCCGTTCCGAGGGCGGGGCATCCTGTCATACTCACACCCATCCGTACCTATAATGCAAATGGAGAAGCTATTGGTAGCTGAGGACGAAAGACTGTCCATCATCACTGTTTCTTTGCATCTCGCGATGCTTCAATTGGGAAGCGGTGAGACATGAAAACAAACTCCCCGTCTGGCTATTAGCCGATGCAAGCCCCCTCCGATTCCCGCGGCCCGAACAGCGGGAAACTCGTCAAGTTTGCTTCGCGGGCGCTTCGATTCAGGCTCACCGACCCGGGGCAACGGTACGGGAGGGTCGAGCCTGCGCTCTATACGTCGGCAGACCAACGATGAGCATGGGGGGACGATTGTGTTAGCCGCCAGCGTTGGATCGAGGTCCAATCATGCGCCGTGGGAAAATGCGCAGCGGCGGCTACATGCACGTCCGAATGAAACGCCAACGGACCACGCCGCCCCCTTGGGACTCGGGATAGGGATGCCAACAAGATCAGAACCGACATGGCCTGCAAGCTCGAATAATTAAACGTATTGCTGGCCTTATTACTTTCAGCCATGCCCCCAATGTTCGATGTCACTCTCTGATTGCAGATCTCTTGCTAAACACTTCTTTCTCATCGTCACTTAACCCAGTTCTCAGCATTGCAATACACCGATGGCATCCTGTCGTCTACTACTATTCACTTGAATTTCTGTTTCCGCACTGAACCAACAAACCATGAGCGTCGTCAACAAATCTACGATCCGCAGGAAGCCTGTCGGCAAAGGTGGTGCGGTTCTCGAGTCAGACCCTTCGGCAGCAGTCTCAGGCAACACTCACAAGTCCCAAATTGTCGACGACATGACGTCTTCAAGAGCACCGGGCAAGCCAAGAAGCACAGAGTACAACGGGAATTCGGGAAATATCCATGGATGGATTCCCAGAAGTCCGGAAGGTTTGCCAACAACGGTACACCCTCCAAGCCGACCGACCACACCATCCAGCACATCAGACGGGTTGATCTCACCCGAGGAAGACGGCCCGGTTGACGATGGGCATCCACGAAAGGACGTGGAAGAACGCCACCAACACGAGGGCCATGTGTCGTTCTACTTCAGTCGTTTGTTTCTCGTGGGGATCGCCACGATTTTCGTCCTCATGATCGTTGCCCTGGAGTTGCTGAATCTCTTTTCCAAGAGAAACAAGGGCATAGCCCCCGTTGACGAGAGGAATCACTACCTTTGGACATACGGACCTACTTTTGGTACGCAGACCTCCCCGGGGCTTTTTCTGCAACTCAGCCAACTGACCGTTGGTTCTAGTTCTCACGCTTTTTGTCGCCCTCTGGGGTCAGCTGGAACACCGCACAAAGCACCTGATGCCCTGGATGGCAATGAGCAACGGGCCGGTCGACGCGCCCCAGGGCCTCCTTCTCGACTACATCACGCCGATGACCATCTCTTCGCTCTTCAAGTCCGCCAGGCGGAAGCACTTTCTCGTCACCCTGGGCATCCTGGGATCACTGACACTGCGCGCCCTCGTCGTCGTCTCCACCGGCTTGTTGTCGGTCCAACAGCAGACCATGGCGGCGGGTGCGACGATTAGCGTGTTGGACCAGTTCAACCTGAGCCGAAACCTGCCGATCGTCGCCGTCGACGCCGGAGTCACCATCTGGGGAGTCCACCACAAAGGCGTGGCGTACCCGCCGGGGACCACGGAGAAGGTTGCTGCGCAGTCGTTCATGGTTTCTGGATACGGTACGTTTTTTTTTTTTTTTTGCAACTAGGCGTTGAACTGGCGAAGCCTACGATGCTGATGCAAGGTCTAGAGGGCAAACACACTGCCTCTGCCCCCGTGGCAGTTTTCGAAGCCGATTTCGAGAGCTGTTACGAGTTCTCGTGGGCTTTCCCCCAAGGATTCCTGACAAAACTCACACTCGAAAAGGTAGCCTCAGAGGCGGAGCGCGCCGTCTTCGCCAGCTACTGCGAGCGGAACGGGGGCGGGTCGATATTGCCCTTGTTGAAAGAAGGGCCAAACTTCTTTGTGCGGACCAACACCGTCGACAAGTGTGCCGTCGAGGAGAGGGACGCCGACTCCCATCGGGTGTACGCGTCGATAATCTACAACATGACCAGCAGTCTGGTGGGTGCTGCGACCATGTTCTGCAAGCCCAAGTACACCCTGACGAGGCGGAACGTCACCATCGCCTCCAACTCGGGGCAGGCCGGCCGGATCGTCGCCGTCGACGACGAGGTCCTCGAGCACATGTCGCTGGGGGGACCCCCGGCCGTCGAGCTCACCAACTTCGTGGCGACGTCCATCAGCTCGGCGACCAAAGGGCTGAGCCGCAAGCAAGGGGTGCCGTTCTCGACGACGACGCTCTGGTGGTCGGTGATGAACTTCACCGACCCGCAGCCGACCAGGGCGGACCTCGGCGACGCCTCCAGGTTCCCGGACCTCTTCCGGCGCGTCTTCAAGACCGTCGCCGCCATCTCGGTCAAGGCGAGGAAGATGGACTCGGTCGACGAGAGGGTCCCCGGGGGCCTGACGCACGAGAGCAACCGCCTGGTTGTCGAAGAGGTGTCGCTCCGAGTCATGCAGTCCCTCCTGGCCCTCCTCGCCGTCGTCAGCTTGGCCTTCTGCTTCTTCCCGTTGACGTCGCTGCCCACCCGGTCGGGCTTCATGTTGACGCTGGCCTCCATCCTCAACCACAGCCCCCAGCTCTCACGGGTCCTCGAGAACACCGGCCAGATGGACAAGCCGTGGTTCAGGCAGCGCCTGTCTCGTTTCCGGTTCTATCTGCTCCCCGGAAACAACGCGGCCCAGGTCACGATCGGAGTTCAGCCAAAGAAGGCAAGACTCGCAACGCCGTCCAGGGCCGCCGGGGCCGCCGACGAAGACGCTTCGCCCGAGGAGCAGTGGTGGAAACCCATGGCAACGGGCATCCCCTATAGATCGTTCTTGATCGCCATCACCGTCGCCGTCGTCGTCACTCTGGAGGTCTTGTTGCAACAGTCCATCAAGCACGGGGGGCTGGCAACCGTCTCAACAGACGGATACACCAAATACGGCTGGCTCTTCGTGCCGGCTCTCGTCTCGGGCGGACTGGCTTTGGCATACAACACGGTGGACACGACGAACAGGCTCCTGCACCCCTTTCAACAACTCCGCGCCGCCAACGGTCCGAACTTGCTGGCCATGCGGTACGATCCCCTCGGAAAGGTGACGATGACGGCCACGGCGCACGCGTTCAGGAACCGCTACTTGGCACTCGCCGCCGGCATGTTCACTTCTCTGCTCGGACCCTTGTTGACGATCGCGGCCAGCGGTCTCTTCTCGCCCTCGCTCGTGCCCGGATCACAGCGAGTCGAGGTGCGGCTCACGGGCTGGTTCGACGTTAGCACCGCTTCTCTCAACGACTCGATGTATTCCGGGTCCAGCAACACCGACTCTGTGCTGAGCCAGGCCATCCTCTTCAACAACGCTTCTTACATGAAGGGGACGTACGAGACCTTTGCCTTCCCTCAGATAGAGCTGCCTGCTCCTCCTCCTCCTCCTCCTCCACCACCAACCGGGAAGAACAACGCCTCGGCGGACGGGTCGAGGAGCGGGACTATCAGCCTCGCCGTCCGACTACCTGCTGTCCGAGGCCAACTCAACTGTACCAAGTATGCATCCTTCAGAGGACAGCAGTACTGGAGCCGTGAAGACACTCGGAGGCAGTCATATATGATCCCCATCGATCCGCCTTTAAACTGCGTCGCGCCACGTCACTCAAAAATCACCGATGGCAGGGACCGAAGCAAACTGTTGCTGGCAGGGGAGCAGACTCGCCGCCCAGCCGAGGGAGCCTTTGCATGGCAGGCCGATCGCTGGTGGTCGCGCCCCGTGGACAACATGGAGGTCATCAGACGGCTGGATCACTGGTCCCCGTTCGACGTGTGCATGGACGGGAGGCAGCACATCTTCTTCACCTTTGGGCACCACACGAACATGACGACCCACGAGGTCCAGGTGCTGCACTGCATGCCCTACCTCGAGTCCGTCACCGTCGACGCCAAGTTCTCGATGCCGGACCTGGAGAGCCCGCAGGACGCCGCCGACGCGCCGGTCGCCGTCGAGGGGACGGCCAGGACGTGGGACAGCGGGCCCGGCGGGGACAACTCGGTCATGTTTCCGGACCTCATGCACGTGAGCTCCGACTGGGACAGGCCGCCGCGCGTGGACGGATTCTTCCAGGCGTTGACGACGGGCAGGGACGCCGTGCCGCTCGCCGAGGTCGCGGATCTCGGGGCGGTCGACGAGACCATGGCCAAGATGAACACGCTCTACCAGATCCTCGTCGCGCAGTCTCTGAGCGAGCACTACCGGTCCGGCGTCCCGGGCGGCGGCGGCGACGACGACGACGACGACGACGGGACGACTCTCCCCCCCAACGGGTTCCTGCCCGTGGTCGAGGGAGACATCGTTGACGGCTCCCGGGTGCGGCTGCTGCAGAGCCCCATCTCGACGCGCATCCTGGAGGGGCTCCTCTTGACGATGCTGGCGTGCTCGCTCGTGGTGTTCGCACTCGCGGGCCCGGCGGGGATCCTGCCCAAGAACCCGGGCAGCATCGCGAGTCGGATGAGTCTCCTGGCGAGCAGCACGTTGCTGGACCACATGGACGCGGCCGACCACTTTGGTGGCGTGTCAAGGTCGTCTTACATCAAGGGCAAGGCCGGAGCGACGGCGGTGCTAGAAACGGAGGCGGACACACGGGAGTTCTTTGGTGAAGACACCCTTAGCTTGGGATGGTGGCACTCCGCAGATGGCGGCAGCAGTGGCAGCAGGTACGGCATCGACATAGGTCTGGCAGATAGCAGTCCTCGCCTCGCTAGGTAGTCACGTAGTCAGACAAGATATCGGCCGATGATCGGTCTTGTGCGGTTTGGTTGTAACATCGCAGCCTCGGTCCAGTTTCAGTGTTCACACGCCACCCCCAAACACCGCATGATTTGAAACGAGTTGTACGTTCTGTGTGGAGGTAAAACAAACCAGCTGCACGCCACCTACTAGTCCATCACATCACCTTTGGCCGTTTGAGCAAGTGAAGTCACCGAGGTAGACCGTGGGCCTCACGGGTCACAGTGCCTGAGTTCCATCCCGTATGCTCTGCATGTCTCTCGGGACCATAAGCCGAACACGGGCAGCGAGGAACTCGGTTTGTCGCGGTCCGCCTCATTTGTCCTGTAAACAACTACTAGGTGACGGCGGTTGCGCACAAACAGTGGAGGAAATGACATCACGAGAAACCAAAGTGCTCGGAGGTTCGTCATCGAGGCAGACATGGCAAATTTGATGCAAGATGGACGGTTCTGATGCTCAGCTCACTTCGGGGTGGCAGCATGCCCTCAGCAAGCTCGGATCGCAGTTCCTTTTTGTTGTCGTTATTAAATAAAGAAACTCGTTTTCGCTAATAACTACCGAGAAGCTTGGAACCCAATCATAGCTGATTCATTCCAACGCATAAGGATAGGTATAAGGAAGTAGGATATAAGTAACTTAACATTGTTGCCGATCAGGCCCTTACTGTCTTAGTGGTTTATAGTCTAAGTCTATTATATGTACTACAACATTAATTAAACCTAAGTAAAGAACATAGGGGTATGATGATCCCTGAGGTTCGATTCTAGTCAAGAGTAGTAAGAGAAGCACACTAATAGGGTCTAGGCCTTACCTTATTTAGGAAAGACCTGAAGGGGTGTGTTAAAATATAAGGTGCGCTAGCAAGGGGAATAGTAACAAGACAAGTAGGCCCACACCTATCTTTTGCTATTTCGATAAATACAGGAGTAATTATCACTAGTTTTATTAAAAGTAACGAGGATTAAGATTATACGTTAATTATACGTATATGAAGTGCGTTATATATAAAACTATTACAGCCTAGCTTAATTTTAACAGCATTAAACTATATATAACTAATCTCTTAGTGCCTCTGCAGCGCCTTTTAGGCGTAGCGCCAATTTCAACAATATTAGTAAGAACTCTACTAATGCAAAATAATGCTTAAATAGATATAGCGTAGCAGGGATTTCATTTCTGGTGATACTAGTATTAGAATAACTTCTTATCATTAGCGTAGTACCTAGTTATTTGACCTTATGCCTAGTTTAGGTCTATGAACTCTAAAATATTAGGTTATTAAACTTGAAGAAGCAGACTTTTTAGGTATATACAGCTAAGTATAGAATCTTCTATAACGTATAAATCTTATAAAACCTGCCCCCTAGATAAATTGTTCCTTGAATGTGTAAAACCTATCTCTACAATAACAACTAAGTCAATTCCTTCTCTATCGAATTCAATGAAGACATACCCTACTTAGAGACATACCTTAGATTACATTTACCCCTCACTTCACTATGAACCCTCTTTTGCCTCTTAATATTCTCTTATTCCTTTTTATAGGCGCATTCGCTAGCATAAGCACCCTAGAGGATAATGAATACACCGTCCAAGTTCACAAAGAAAGTTTTATTACCGAATATTTTGTTAATACTAAGTACATAGGTAATAACACAGATAACAATGAAGGAGTCACTATCGACAGAATTGCATTCTTTTCACACGCAAAGGTCATGATTATTTTGGAGGCTTGGAACGCTTGGGAAAGAGAACGGCCTGGGAAGATGCACCTGAATCAAATTCTGGAGGCCCTCTGTGACGAGGAAGGTATCAATCCTGACGACTTACAACAGGTTATACTTAAAAGCATAACAAGGGTAACATTAGGGGTTATGGAGAAGTACCTTGTCGACTATAATCGAGGAAATGAAGAGCGAGTTTCAATCTCTAGAGAAGACGCTGAGTGGCCTATTTTTAAAACGACCCCCTTCGTTAAGGCTGTAAATCGCATGCTAAAGACAAAAGAGGTCGACAAGTTTGAATGGGATACAGGATACTTTAAACTAGATGTTCATCTATTCTTAGGGCAGAAGAATTCGTTATAAGCTGTTAACATGGTAATATAGACGTAGTTAGGGATAGAATTGATCCGCCTACACTCTTGTTGCGTTGGCAGCGTTTGTAAATTAAGTTTTTGTCTGTATGTAAATGTAGATAATAGGATGCTGCTAAAGCAAAGAGATATTTTAAAAACTAAAGGTACTAAGGTAATAAGTACGTATAATTAACCCGTAAACATCGATCAGTCACAATGACGACAAGCAGCTCAACGACAGTCTTGATCCTCGGCGGAACCGGCAAGGTCGGCCGGCAGATCGCGAAGCTCTTCGCGGCGAGTACAATCCCGACATACCAGGCCTCCCGGAGCGGGGCCTCCACCACGGAACCGGGGGCCGACAACATCAAGCCCGTCGCCTTCGACTGGGAGGACGAGACGACGTGGGCCGCCGCCCTGGACACCGGCGCGACGAGCATCTTCCTGGTCGCCCCGCCCGTGATGGACATGCTGCCGCCGATGCAGTCCTTCATCGACCAGCTCAGAATGAAAGGGGACCCAGACACCGTCTCTAGCAAGCGGTTCGTCCTGTTGAGCGGAAGCCCCGCTGCCCCATCGAGCCGGACATCAATGGCTACGCCATGGGCCGGCCGCATGCGTACCTGAAGGACCTTGGCGACAAGGGAAAAGTGCAATGGGCCGCGATACGACCGACCTGGTTTCAACGTGGGTGTACAATCTCACATTTGTTGCAAAAGGGGGACCGCGGGGGGGGGGGTGGCCCTGGTGGGAAATTTCACAGAGAGAAAGCCGATGCTGACGACGAGCGACGACGGAAATCAGAGAACTTTGTCGAGCAGGATAATCACCGCAGAGCGATTGTTGACGAGAGCACCATCTACTCCGCGACGGGGGATGGCAAGATCCCCTGGGTGGCGACCGAGGACATTGCGGCGTGCGCGTACCAGCTCCTCACCCAGGAGGACGCGCCCAACGACCAGTACCTCGTTCTCGGCCCGGAGCTGCTGGCCTACGACGACGTGAGTCCCCGGCAATCCCCCACTCCCAACTCCATCCCGTTGGAGAGAGGACTGTTACACTATTACCTTTGGGGCGTTCCTTGTGGTTGACGTGATGATTTTTGATTTTCTTTTTTGCCTTTTGAACACAGATCGCCACGATCCTCTCCGAGGTCCTCGGCCGCGAGGTCGTGCACAAGAAACTCTCGACGCAAGGGCTCGTGGACCGGTTCGCCGGCCAGGGCATGCCGCGGGACTACGCCGAGATGATGGGCGGCCTGGACGCCGCCATCAAGAACGGCAGCGAGGACCGGACGAACGGCGTCGTGCTCGCGCTGACGGGAAGACGGCCAAGGACGTTCCGCGAGACGGCCGAGAAGAACAAGGGTGTCTGGGCGACGGTAGTAGCGTAAAAGGGCGGGGGGGGGAGGGGGTTATTATGTACGGGAGGAGTGAGAGCCCCTCCCCAGGGAGGAGAGGTGTGATGTTGGACAGGTATCATGGGTATTGTACTTTTTAAATAGTGTTGTGCTACAATTTTTTGTAAATATGCTAGTCACTCAGCACTCAGTTAACTTGACCAAGTTTATTCAGCAGGCCTAACCCTTAGAGTAGGCTCAAGACTAGTCTACAATTAAGATCAGGCTGGTTAGGTCTAGCCCTGACATAGGATGGCTAGGTTGTGGGAGGGTTTCCGTCTGTTTCTCTCCCGGCCTCCTCCTCTATCGCCTCAATCGTAGGGGTCATAGGCTCGGTATCAACAACAGTAAATCTCAAAACCAACAAAGTGTCTTCACTTGCAAGTTCAAGAGGATATCCCCATAGTGTGACTTCTGAGATCTCCTTAAGGCCGAATTCCGCCTTGTGTTGAATCAGGAAATAGGCGGCATCAATGCCGGCAGGGCTCCCAAGAATCATAAGTCCTGGGATGGTGTCCATCGAATACGTCACCCGCATCTCCCATGGCGGAATGTTGCTTATTCCGGCCCAATACAAAGCTTCCCTGAAGGCATGAGACGCACCCTGTCGGAGGACTTCTACTCGGAAGATAGTTTTAATGTTGCTGGTTTCAGCACCCTCTACTTCACAGGCCTTTAGCCACTGGAAGTAAAGGAGATCAGCGAGGTGTTGCAGCTCTGGTATGTTTCCCTTTTGTTTCTTGTTTAATACCAGCTCCTTGGGGCTAATGTTCCAATCAAAGATGATTACGCCTTCAGAAGGGTTGAGTACATTCTTGTATATAGCGTTGGTAGGCTAAATAGTAACAGTTTGTTAGTACACTTAGTTCTGGTTCAGAATATGTCACGAGGACTTCGTAGTGTTGTAGCTTAGCGGCTCGGCGATGGAATTAAATCGGAGTGAGGCTACACTAGCAGATAAGTATCCCTGTGTGCGTTTTCGTGAAATTGGGGTTAAAATGATTTGACAAAAGGAGGACTGTGTGCTGTGGCTCGTTGAAATACAGTCCCTATAAGTGGTCACGTGGCATGGATATTGGTAAGGATGAGCTGCTAAGCTACAACACCACATAATTCCCGTAACAGAATAGTTCTAAAGAGTACAACTTACCTGTCCAAGACTACCATCTTCCAGCGTAAATTCTTGGTCGTGTTTAGAAACACATACAGCATTCCTAGTCGGACCTGCAAAGTGGTCCAGATTTTGAAACGCAAGATTCAAAGTAGATCCGAAAGAAGGCATATCTTCGTCCAAGGGGTCGCCGCTAAAAGATGAAAACGAAGCCCTCTTGATTCTAACAGACCACCCCCACTGTGCCACGGCCTTGGCATCTTGCCATGGACTAACAACAGGCTTTCCATCGTTCTGTTGCTGTGCGTCTTCATTATTTAGTGGAAAAAGTGATTGGAGGTACTCGCCCCGCTGAAAATACCCAGGAGGATTCCGATCGAAGGACGGGAACTGTGTCTCGGCTCGTTGGGAAAGAACCTTTTTAGAGGAGTCGGAAGCTGGCGGGGGAGAGGGACTGCCTAGTCCTGCTTGGAGGAGTAGCCATAACAGCACTAAACAAAAGCCCCTATACATGATGGGGAAAGACGGGGCTAACGATTGTTGTTTAAGCAACTAAGCGACTAACACTGCGTGACGCTGGATAACTAGGTAGAAGGATGTGGCCCATTATATGTAGAATGTCGCATGTTGCGGTGGATACCTTGTGAGAAAACAAGTGACTGGCTAATTATGAATGTGAATAGTCATGTGAGAATGTTTCCTTTTCATCAGCCGACGCAATATACATGGGAGCCTGTGTATGTTTTTGTTTTCCCGCTCGATTTCACCGTCTCAGCGCAGCCGCAAGAGATTGGCGTACAAGTCATAACGCTGTGCTTTGAATTGATCGGCGCTGAGATGGAATATAATTGAACATCTCGCGTTGTAGGAGATACTGCGGGCAATCTAGCGGTCCAGCACATATACTAGTCCAAAGTTGAAATTATTATACGTAATATATGTTTAAAAAAAAATCTTCGTCTCGCATAAGGCTCTGGCTGTGGGTGTGGCAGGGTGCTCATATTTCGTAGCAATCGGCCGGGCTGGCCGGACGGACTTCTGTAGAACGGTACTTCCGTACAAGTACTGATCTGCCCTACAGGTAGTTCCACCTCTTACATACCTATCGTAGGTACCTTACCTAAGTACTGAGGGCAGAGGTTAGCTTGCTGCAGCCTTATGGCTAGCCTCATTTTTATCCGTACCGCAGTACGGATATCAGCAGCAACTCTTCAAAGAGAGACGAGCGGAAGGGCTAGACTGCGCACAACGCTAACGTACACCACCCTTTTATCAACCTAACGTATAGGTATGGGTTCGTGGCCTACAGGCTACAGCCCAAAATCGCGCACGAAACTCAACGTAAAGGAGGGTACCGGTAGGTTGGCACGTTGGTAAGACCCCTGCAGGGCGGTTCTGCTTCCCTCTACCCGGAAGTGTCTGCACATTATACGGGTACGGATATCCGTACACGAATGCGGTATCCGTAGGTAACGCATGGTAGGTAGCCCAACGTGACTTTGGGTGGCTGGATCCGTCCAGTCAATGAATCCGACATTCTCCGAGAGAGTCCCGCCCGAATCTTCCCTTTTCCTTCGTCACATGGGCAGCCCAAAACCACCGCTTTCATTGTTCAACACCCTCTTCATCGTATTTGCAAAAGCTTTTTAGCTTAGAGCGCTCGACGTATTTGTTGGTTTCCGTCAGAGTCACGTGATTTCACATGATCAGCTTTTCGGCAGGGTGAACCATAACAATCAAATATGTTACTACAGCTGAAGAACTAGCTAAAATCCTGAAGTGCAGGGCATCCGGCCGTGCTTATATAACCAGCTGGCCGGCCGGATTAACGCCATCCGCCGGCGAGGTGGGGCCATACGCATGACCGTGCGGCCGAGTGCGCATTGAAATAACGGGTTAATGCCCGTTATTGACCTCGTTATTGCCTAGGTACTTTTCGCAAAGTATTAGTACTAGCTGACACTGTACTTTCTTATTGATATCATCAGCTAAGGTAGAGATTTCACCGCCATCGAGTAAATACATTAAACCTCCTGCTTCGTAAAAACAGAGGGACGTCCATTCCGAGGGAGGTACTTAAAGTACATATAGAGGGTTAAGTAACTAGTAATTAGCAAGCAGCCTGCCGTAAGACACAAAACATTGCAGCCATCTTCCGCTAGCTTTAGCCACAGACAACTGCAATTGCTGCACGAGCCTTAAGAGTAAGCCCCTAATTCTCCTGTTGATTGCGGCTTTTTTGTTGCCTAAACCGTCGCATTCCAAGGTATATTCGTGATGTTGTTCACGGAACGAAAAACAAGAGTGTTTGGCATGTAGCTCTTACGCTTTTGGATCCCTACTAGATGTATCCGGACATACCTGTACATAGTACTATCCGTACATCGTATTCTAGGCAATTATCACGGGTAAGTCTACACTCCCTACCAGGTATCCGTAGTAATGTACGGTACTCGTTCGTTGGAGTAGCACACGTGACACAACAAACTCTCCTCACCGTAGCACAAGAATCTCAAAATGCCACCGTGGCTGAGGTAATCGAGGAAGCACGGCCACATCTACCTCACATTGGGGTTTTACGTTTGCGGCTTGCCAGCTACCAGAGTACCGTCACTGACAAAAGTTGAAACAAGTCATGAGATCACATTTGTACCCCTCGTCTGTGCCCTGAACTGAACTTTGTGCCGCTGCCGATGTCATTTCCAGCAACCTCGCTCAACCTCACACCAGAACTACGGGATATCCCTCGGCTGAGCTGCCTTAAAGGACGAGTTGCAGCTGCTGAAGTCTCTTGACGCATCAACTCACCACACAATGGAATCATTTTTCGTTCCCGTCAAGGACGACGGGACCGTCATGACCGGCGTCGGCGAACGCCGCAACACGGGGGACGCGCCGAACCCGCTGACGTACCCCAAGGCCGCCGAGCCCTTCAGCGAGGAGCTCTTCAAGAGCCCAACGTCGGAGTACCGCGGATGCCCGCTGTGGTCATGGAATACGAAGCTGGACAAGGACAAGCTTCTCCGGCAGATCGACTACCTGAAAGACATGGGAATGGGCGGCTTCCACATGCACGTCCGGACCGGGCTGGATACCGAGTATCTGGGCCCCGAGTACATGGATCGCGTGCGGGACTGTGTCGAATACGCCGAGAGCAAGGGCATGCTCGCCTGTCTGTGAGATTTTTGCCAGCCCCCCTCTCATAATTACGTATTTAACCAACCCGGCCAAGTTGTAATTACTGACATGGATCAGATATGACGATGACCGGTGGCCCTCGGGAGTTGCTGGTGGCAAGGTTGTCAAGGAGTATCCCGAACACAAGATCAAGCATCTCATGTTCACGCCACGACCATACGGCAGTGTTGAACTTGGAGGGTAAGAACCCAGATCGGATATGAAATCCCCCCTTTTTTTCCCTTTTGTCTTACCACTACCACTCACAGCGATTGCACTCCCAGCTCAGCACAAGCATGCCGGAGTGAGCAGGGCTATCTGCTCGCCCGGTTCTCCGTCACTCTCGACGAGAACGGTCGTCTCAAGTCGAGCAAGAAGCTCCAGGGAGGCGAGGATGCCGAGCCCGGCGGCCGAGTGTGGTATTGCTACGTCGAGATCAACCCGCCCTCGCCCTGGTTCAACGGCCAGACCTACATCGACACCATGAGCACCGAAGCCATCACCCGCTTCATAGAGAGCACGCACGAGGTCTACAAGGACAAGATCGGCGACAAGTTCGGCACCGTGGTGCCCTGCATCTTTACCGACGAGCCCCAGGTCACCCTCAAGACCCGGCTCTCCAGCCCCGCCGGCGTCGAGGACGTCTTCCTCCCGTGGACGGGGGATCTTCCCCAGACCTTCCGGGACGCCTTTGGCGACGACGCCGACCTCGTCAGCAGCATCCCCGAGCTGATCTGGGACCTGCCGGGGGACGCACCCAGCCTGGCGCGCTACCGGTACCACGACCACGTCAGCGAGCGCTTCGTCACGTCCTTCCTCGACCTCCTGGCGGGGTGGTGCCGCAAGAACAAGATCCTCCTCGACGGCCACATGATGGAGGAGCCGACGCTGCGGTCCCAGACGGCGGCGCACGGCGAGACGATGCGGTGCTACCGCAAGCAGTCGATGCCCGGCATGGACCTGCTCAACGACCAGGTCGAGTACAACACGGCCAAGCAGTGCACGAGCGTGGCGCGGCAGAACGGCATCCGCGGCGCCATGAGCGAGATCTACGGCTGCACCCACTGGTACTTCAGCTTCGAGGGCCACAAGGGCTGCGGCGACTGGCACGCCGCCCTCGGCATCACCTTCCGCGTCCAGCACCTCAGCTGGCTCAGCATGGCCGGCGAGGCCAAGCGGGACTACCCGGCCAGCATCAACTACCAGAGCCCCTGGTACCGGGAGTACGGCTACGTCGAGGACCACTTCGCCCGCGTCGGCGTCGCCATGACCCGCGGCAGGCCCGTCACCCGCGTCGCCGTCGTCCACCCCATCGAGAGCTTCTGGCTGTGCTTCGGCCCCAACGACGGCGACGAGGGCGGCCGGCGCGACCAGGCCTTCCTCGAGCTGACCGACTGGCTTCTGCACGGCTTGGTCGACTTTGACTTCATCGCCGAGAGTCTGCTGTCGAGCCAGATGGACAAGACGGCCGAGGTGTCGACGCCCCTCAAGGTCGGCCACTGCGAGTACGACGTCGTCATCTTGCCCGACCTCCGGACGATTCGGTCCTTCACCCTCGACGTCGTCAAGAAGTTTGCCGCGGCGGGGGGCAAAGTCATCGTCGCCGGGGCCGGGCCGGTGTTAGTCGACGCCCAGTACCCGCCGCCGGACATCAGCCTCGACATCGAGCCGCGCACCGAGGTTGGCTGGAACAAGGACGACATCCTCTCGGCCGTCTCCGGAAGCCGAGAGCTGAAAATCGACCTCAAGCAAGAGGGGGGAGGGGGCGGGCCGACCCAGACTCTCTTGTACCAGCTGCGCCAAGACGGCGAAGAGCGGTTCCTCTTTGTCTGCAACACGGACCGCACGAACCCGTACGACACGGTGGTCAACATCAAGGGCGAATGGGACGTTGAGATGATGGACACCTTCACGGGCAGCAGCCACCGCCACCGCAAGGTCAAGTATGACGACGGATGGACCGTCTTTGAGCACCGGTTCGAGGGCTGCGCCAGCTTGTTGTTGAGACTGCACCCCATCCTCGCCGAGACACTGTCTTTCGTCGACGTCGACGTCGTCGTCGAGGAAGAAGAAGAAGAAGAAGAAGAAGTAGTAGTAGCGTCGGCGTCGGCGCCGTGCCCGAAGCAGTCCGCCGCCGAACTCAAGCTGGAGGAGGTCGTCCTCTCGGAGCCCAACGTGCTCATGCTGGACTACGCGCTCTACAGGATCGACGACGACCCGTGGGAGGACGCGTCGCGGCAGGAGATCTTGCGGATCGACAACGAGATCCGCGAGCGGCTGCGTCTCCCGCGCAAGGGCGCGGCGTGGAGGCAGCCGTGGACGGTGCCGCAGTCGGAGCGGGCCGCCAAGGTCTACGTGGACCTGCGCTTCGAGTTCGAGTCGGAGCTCGTGGTCAAGACGCCGGCCTACCTCGCCATGGAGAACCCGCAGGACGCGCGCATCTCGGTCAACGGCCACAAGCTGCCGGTGGTCCTGGACGCCGCCGCGGCGCTGTCGTGGTGGGTCGACGAGGACATCAAGACGGTCCCCGTGCCGAGGCGGGCGATCCGCCGGGGCACCAACGTCGTCGAGCTCAGCATGCCCTTTGGCGTGCTGACGAACCTCGAGCGCGTCTTCGTCCTCGGCAGCTTCAGCGTCCAGCTCAGGGACAACCTGCCCGTCCTGTGCGAGAGGCGCCGCAGCCTGGGCTGGGGCGACGTCGTGCCGCAGGGCCACCCGTTCTACGTCGGCAACATCACCTACAACTGCAGCTTCTCGCTGCCGTCCCGGTCCGACGTGACGCTGTCGGTCCCGCACTTCTCCACGCCCGTCGTCAAGGTCCACTGGGGGGGGGACAAGGCCCGGAAGAGCGGGCACGTCGCGCTGCAGCCGAGGACGCTGGCCCTCGGGGAGCTCGAGGCCGGGAGGCACGAGGTCGCCATCACCGCCTTTGGGTACCGGTACAACTCGTTCGGCCACGTCCACCTGGCAGCAGGGATCCCCGGTTGTGCGCCTGACCAGTGGCGAAGTAAGTGAATTTACCTATCCCCCCTCCCGTCCTTGTCTCTTGTGTTTTTTCTCTTTTCCCCTCCCCCCTGCTGTCGTTGCTGACCGTCTGTTACAATAGCTACGGGTCCGGCATGGAGTGAAGAGTATCAGTTGAGACCAAACGGAATCTTGGAGAAGCCTTCCGTTCTTGTGAAGCCAAAAACCGGCGATGGGAGTGAGGGCTGGATCGTCCTGGCCGAGTAAGGGAGATCAGGTGGTGGTTTACGTGTTCTATCAGGTAGTTATTGATCAGTCAGGTGGACCCAATTGGATGGTATGTATTTCGCAAGTAAAACCAGTTGGTTTATAGTCAGCTATATTAGCCTCTCCATATGCTCAAAATGTCACGCATGTTCTGGCTATCTCTTTGTCATGACATCGAGGGCAAGGAACCTTGTAACATCGTTCTGACGTTTGAATGCCCGCATTCAGTCCTCATAATTAACACGTTTTTATAATTTCCAGAATATCTTGGGTTCCCATCTAGAGCAGATTCCCCTTGGCTGGTTTGTCAATGCCGGCCGGGTTATCCGGCCCATCATCGATCTCGTAGGATATTGGAAGAGTGTAGTGAAGGGATAGCTAGAGCAGTGAGGTGACTAGGACTAATCACCACAACCTACTAAAGCCAACGTGAGATGCCTCCTCGATCGGCATAAGAGCTATCTCGATCAGAGTTTTAGAAGCACTGATCGAGACTCACTTGTCTAACTGATCGAAAGAGAGAATGCTCCCAAATGACTTACGTAACCACAATCGAAGGTAAATCATCAATAAAAGGCTCTAGTTCAATCCAAAGGATCTAGGTCTAAATCGAAGGAAAAGAATTGGTTGTGTGTTGTTCTCCTGATCGGAGCAGTTCTAGCTAAGTCTATATATCTCTCGATCAAGCGTCAGTCACGTGATCGGGGAACCCAGACACTGATCATGGCCCCGTTTCAATATCATGACATCGTCGCGTCTGATGATGCCTGCCACGCCCTTCTTCTGCCTGAATGCAATATCAGCCTCCAGGATGCTTTCCTGGCTGCTGGCGTCTTTCCCATCGCGGTGCGAACCAACGACGGTGGATGTTCTGCCCACGGAGTATCCGTTCCAAGGGCGCGAGCGAGGGCCTTTTCTCTCGACTGAAACTGGTTGCAATTCAGCAGTGCCGCTCTGTTCCTGGTATCTCCGGTCGGTCGTGCTGAGTACTCGACGCCCTAGAGCAAGATCCACAAGAGGCCCCAGAATGGGTATGCAGGCAGCAACAATGAGGGTGTTGCCTTCGACGCTATCATGAATTAATAGTCAGATCTCCAAGATGAATTACTAGCAAAGGGAAAAGAGACTTGGGAACTTACATTGTCCACACGACCAACTCAGCACTGTCATCTGTTGAATGGTTAGCTCGTGACCAATCGACTGTCGAGGACGGGGATTTCTCATGGCGTACAGGTGAAGTCTCGACTGGCGAGAGATGGCAAGCGGGTGCTCTTGTAGATGGATACAAAACACGAGCTGGCAATGTCAGTTTCAAGATCCCAAGTCTGGAGCACACTGTGAGGACTGAGGGGCATGACAGAAGCACACTTACATAGAGCCTATACCAAGCGCAACGCTCAAGGCCGTCTTCTTTTTGATGTTCATCTGGAGCCTCATAAGCACTGCGGCTGGGTATACTGCAAGATAGAGATCAAGTGCTGCAGAATACGCTGCGTGAGAACCAATAATACCTAGCGCCCCTGCGCGGGCCAGGAGACAAAACGAAAAGAAGAACGGGGCCACTGTTCATTACCTCCCGTTACGATAGCAACGTTGACGAGAACCCATGGACTCCAACACTTCTTGTCCGTCACGGAGAAGTCCCACTGCGCGTACGTTGGACTGCACTGGGCGAAGAGGATGATGATGCACAGCGATACGAGTACCAAACACACAGCCGCCAGCGACCAAAGAACCATCCGGTGTACCCTCCCAGGGTTCAGTATCCTGACCAGCAACGCCACCACAGCGAACTTGGGCACTGTATACGCGAGTACGTTCGGGGGGAAGCCGGAGATGGTCGACAGGGTCGCTGCGGACTGCTGCTGCTGCGAAAGGGTGTCGGCGTGTCGGCCGTTGCCGCATCGAATGGCCCATATCTCGAGACCGACGGTGAGGTAGCTGAGAAGCTGGGGGCGGTGTTAGCAAACGATGTTTGAATGCATGGCTCCAAGGCCGAGGCGGGCAAAGGAGAGAGAAAGGCTTGACGTGTTGCATACCAGCGACAATACGGTCAAGTGGTCATCCAAGTGCGTCTGGCCAAGCATCTTGATTCGCACAAAGAGACGAGCGGCAACAAACAAGGTGCTGACGCCGACAATAATGCATATTGTCAGCATGATGTTGGGGCCTTTATCCTCAGCCGCGTAGTCTTCCGACATGGTGATTTCGCTCATCGATTCGTCTGTCTGCGTAGATGCTGTGGCGGTACTTGAGCCACTACTTCAGATGTTTGAATAAACGGGCAAGGGGCTGGACTGAGAAGATGAAAACGTTTGTTGCTTTGTGGAATCTTGGAGTCAGTCTGAACGCCAATCATATCATACAGATGGAAAGAAAAAGTATTAGGAGAGTGCCAGCCTGAGATCATCATCAGGTATGACCCACGAGGGTGATCACGACACTCGTTCTCTTCCTTTCCCGGTTCTATCTTTCCCCTCCCCTTTTTGTTCTTCTCGTTTTCTCGTTCTTCTCGTTTTTCTCGTTTTTCTCTTTCCTTTCCCCCCCCTTTTTTCCCTCTCCTGCGGGCAGAACGGGGCATTGTGTCACGAGTTAGAGCACACAGTAAGGCATAGGAGATTTAGGGTGAAAGATGCTTATCCTATTGTAATAATAGGTGACGAAAAGAGATACTGTTAAATACATGATAGCACGTGAATAAGCACGTGAGAGGAATGAATCAGTGAGCTGAAATATACATGGACTTCCTTGTGACACACCCCCCAATTGTTCAAGCAATTGAGCAATTGAAGACGCCGTTAGTTGTGGGCAACAACTAACGCCTTATATCTCGTGACACACCCCCCAGTTTGTATACTGTATGCTGCAGTGTAGAAACTGACGCTTTAAACCTTCTAATTAGGTATATGTCGCTGAAGTCTAGGTGGTCAGGCCACAGACCACAAATAGTGTTTAAACGTCTAGGGGCTTAGGATAGGAATTGAACCTATAGTGCTTAAGATAAAAGAAAGCCTAAGCTGCTGCACTTAAAACTATTGTAGCATAAACAGGTAAAGCTAGGCTTATAACTGTTATAAGTTAGAGTATACAGTAAGGTATAGGAGATTTAGGGTGAAAGATGCTTATCCTATTGTAATAATAGGTAATAAAAAGAGATACTGTTAAATACATAATAGCATATAAATAAGCATGTAAGAGGAATAAATTAGTGAGCTGAAATATATATAGACTTCCTTGTAATATACCCCCTAATTGTTTAAGCAATTAAGTAATTAAAATTAGTTATAAATAGATAAAAATAGTATATTAGAATTAATCCCTTAAGTGCTTATAAAATATAACTATAAAATAACTAAGTAATTATGTTATTATAGTATATTATATAGCCTTTGTTAATAGCCTTATTTTGCTAAGGGTTATCCTAAAATAGAAATAAGGGTAGCTAAAGGTAGTAAGAGTGTAAGAAGTAGTAAAAAGTAGGATTTCTGCTGCCTGCTGCTATAAAATTTTCTTCCTTTCTTCTATAAGCCCTTATTATTATTAAAGTAAGTGTTTTTAAGTTAAATTTGCATGCCTTAAGTGCGTTTTCGCTAATAAGAATTAATATACTAATAGCTAATAGATAATTTTAAAATAACTAATAAGTTAAAGAATAGTATATCTACCTTTTACTGTATATAGGATATTGCTTAGCAGTTATTAATTTTGTTTTTAGCTAATAGTAATAGTACCTTCTATAAGGAGGAGGAGATTGCTGCTATAAGTAAGGTTACTGCCTTTACCTTTCCTAATAACCCTGTTGCTACTACTGCTGTTAAGAATAACCTTCTTGTAGGCTATTCCCCTTTTGTTGTTAAGTCTCTATACCCCTAGCTAGAGGAAGAGGATAAGGATAATAATAATAAGACAGATCCTAAGAGCAGAAAGGAGGTCCCTAAGGAGGAGAGTGAGGAGGATAGTAAGGATAAGAGTAAGGATAAGGCCTTTAAGCTAAAGTGTAAGTAATGTAGTGTTTATTAATTAGCTTATAGTTAACTAAATCTTAAAGGCTAGAAGCTTATAACTCCCTTAAAGAAGGGAAAGGAGACTATTTTTATATATAGTATATTATTATATATATATATATTAGCTATTAAGAAGTATTCTAATATATATATAGTTCTTAAGAAGGGTAATAGCTAGCTAAAGGAGCGTAAGATTCCCTACCTCCTATACTTAAAGGCTGCCCTTTATAGCTAGGGTACTAGTTATTATTTAGAGGGTAGTAGAAGGCACTACCTTTAGTGCTTTAGCAGTTAGGCTACTAAATACTATATACCTATTAAGCCTATATTATAGGCTTTTGTAGATAAGCTTAGAGATAAGCTTAAGGGAAACGTAAAGTAGACTATAAGTTTTATATATGTTTTATATTATTTAGTACTAATGTATTATATAGAAGTTATCTAATTTATAGACTGTAATCTGCAGTTTAATTAACTATAGCTATAAGGTTAAGGCTAATATCCTAGACTAGGTCCTCCCTTTACCTACCCCCTAGCTAATAGTTATAGAGGTACTGTATACTCTTCTTAAGTATATAGTGCTAAAGCAGCTAGTAGTATTATTTAATATTATGCCTATAGAAGCTGTCTTACTAGAGGTAGTTATTATTACTATACCTGCTATACCTATAGTAGTTAGTAGTGCTCCTTATAAGGAGCAAAAGAGTTACCTCCTAGAGGTAGTTAAGCCTCTTATTAGGGATACCTTTATAGCTCCCCTAGGCTATTACCTTAATAAGTATATAAAGTAGTTGTTTTAGTATACGCCTTGTAGGGTAGTTACTAAGTTCTTACTAGGTGTAGCCTGTAATATAAATTATTCTGCGTTTCTACTTATCCTATATTAAGTGTTATATATTACTAAGGTTTAGCTATAAGCAGAATTCCTTAAACTTTGTATGCAATAGGTTCTTTGTTAACCTATTAGCTAGTATCTTATTTATAGGTATATATGTAATAGAGAAGCTTCCTTTTGTATACTCTTATTATAGCTATATATTCTAGATATTAACGTAATATAGGTAAGTTATTATATATTTGTTTTTGTTAACTATAAGGCGTATAGTCTAAAGGTTATTATAGTGTACTTTCTACTTATTATCTAGCATAAGATTAATATCCCTAAAAAGGCGCTAGAGAGCTATTACCTCCTTTATAGTATGCTTAAGGCAGAGAAGCTCTACCTCTATAGTAGATATAGTAACTATATTCTAGTATACTGCTTTCTACTAAATAGGACCTCTAAAGAGGTAAATAAGGTATCCCTATAATAAACGCCTTATTAAAGGGTTATCTATAAAGCTTATGTCTCTAGCTATAAGGAGAGATTAAGCCCTTAGGATGTAGCTATAGGTAAGTGTAATGAATCTTATGTGATAGAGGTAATAGATACACTAGTTAGCAGTAATAATATATCTAGAGCTTAGGTTAGTAAGAAAGCATAAGAGCTATACGTATGTAAATATAATGTCTAGTCTTATTATTACTGCTAAATAAAGCATTAATCCTACTATTTCCTAATAGCGTTTTACCTATTAATAAGTTACTTAACCTTTATTTAGGACTAGCTTAAAGAATAGAAGTAGTATAGCTAGATATTAGCTATTAGTAAGGTTAAAGTGCTTTATAGTTCTTTTAGCGTAGGCGTCTTAAAGGAGGTAAATCTTCCTATTCTTTTAATTATAGATAATTTGCATACCTAGGTAGTAATCTAGTAGGCTTTCCTTAATCTTAAACCTAGCTATAATGCCTAAGATAATCTTATCTACCTCCCTCTTATAACTTTAGTAGAAGATAACCTTAAAGTCGTTAATATAGAATATAAGAATTACTTTCTTATCTACTAATTAGTAAATATACTACTCCTTATTATAGGTAACTATTATAAGATCTTTTAAAGCTCCTATAAACATTAAGAACTAGAGAATAGGAGTATTATAGAGGCTATAGAGAGCGCATTTTAGTTATATAATTTTGCTAGGGATCTTATACCCCTCTAGGAGCTTAACATAGATCTTATAGTTATTGTTAAGAACTAAGTTAAGAAATACATTTATAACGTTAAATTGCCTAATCTTAAGGTTAAATTAAGCTGCTAGAGCTATTACTATCTAAAAAGCCTTTACTGTAAGTATAGAGGTATAGGTACTCTATAAAAGGTCTAGTGTCTGTAAATCTCCTTATATATAGACGTATGCTTTATATCTATTAAGGAGTCTATCCTTATTAAATTTATATAAAAAGATCTATTTAAGGGGAAGGATATTAAGAGAAAGATTATAGTTAATAACTTCCTATATATCTTTATCCTAGATCTTACCTATCTCTA
>PJEX01000305.1:25788-59477 GCA_005350895.1 Colletotrichum tanaceti
ACCTTAGGAGGCAGCTTATTAAGATCCTTCTAGTAGTTTAGTAGGTTAATAAGGTTATCCTTATAAAGCTTAAGAATCTTACTAGACTTAAGAGTCTTACTAGCTAAATAGCGCTTAAGATAGGCCCTCTTAATAGCTCCTCTAAAGACTTTATAAAGGGTCCTATATCCTAGGTTACTTTCTTCCTCTACCTTTTGCTGATTAGGCAGAAAGGTACTAAATAGGTAATCCTAGGAGTATTTCTGTTATGTAGTTCTTTAATTAAACTATATAATTGCGTAGATATACCTGCTATATATCTATTTCTAGAGTTTTATAATAGCTTAGCGTACTTATTAGTTAGGACTTAGTATATCTATATTAATAGGTAGTAGCTAAGAACTGCTGTTAGTGTCTAGTCTGCTGTTTGCTAATAGGCTAGTTATATATATATCTATAGAAAAAAGAGATAGTCCTAGACTAGAAATGCTGTTAACTATTAATAACTTAGGTATGTTTTTAGTAGACTTAATCTTACCCCTAAGAGTAGGAGTACTAGTTAGCAGATCTACTGCCTCCCTTGCTTATCCTATATGCTTAATATCTTAAGTAAGACTTACTTATTAATCCTTAACTGTAGGTAATAGTATAGCTAACGTTAGAGGTTAAATATTATCCTTAGAAGTAATAATGCTAAGTAACTTAAGGAGGTTATCTAAGACTATAATAGACTCTTTAATAACCTCTATTACTTTATAAGCTTCTAGGCCTTATATAGTATCTTTCTTATAGGCCTTACTATAGAAAGAGCTCTTATTAAAGCATATATTATATATAGTTATTACCTACTTAAGTATAGGAACCTAGATCCTGTATAGGTTATATATTTAAGGTATATAACCTACTAGGTAACTAATATAGCTATAGAGAAGTATCTTATAATCCTTTTGTCTTATACCCTTCTTATAATCTCTCTATAGTAGGTATACCTTATACCTATATATATAGAGTCCTCCTTAGTTTAGTTATAGTGCCTTGTCTAAAGGCACTAGAGAGTCTGCCTACTACTAGCAGAAATATTACTAAAACTATTTAAGCTCTATTTCTATTAGAGTCTCCTAGCTGTTAGATTCCTATAGGCTAATGTTATGTATATAGACTGCTGTAAATACTGCCTTGTTATACAGCCCCTTAGGAAGATTTACTTTAATATATATCTTAATAGACTTAATAATCACAAGATAGCCTACTCTTTTAGTAGCTCTAATAGGCTCTTTTATATGCAGTAGTAGTATTTTAATTTTAATTCTAACTAAGGCAGTCTATGTCTTATAGGCCCTTATAACCTTAGGGCTAAGAACTACAGCTTTATTATTATACTAGAACTTATAGATATTAAGACCTTTCTCTCTGCATACCTAGGCCTTAATTATCTAGAGGGCTTTAAGCATAAGAGACTTAGTCTTATATGCTAATAGGTAGGCTATAATAAAGCCTAAGTATTTGTTATAGGTAATAAGGATCTACCTTATCCTAGATAGTGATTTAGGGAAGTTAAAGAGATCCTAGTAAACCCTATACTATAGGTATATTACCTTTAATTCTAATAGCCCTCTTAAGGTAATGTTTTCTGCATATGCAGTACTACAGTCTTTATACTTAATCTATAGTAGGCCCCTAATGTATACCCCCCTTACCCTCTAGACTAGGTTATAAAGTCCCTTAAGACCTAGGTAACCTAATCTAAGATACTAAAGGAGTATAGTATCTACCCTCTTATATATGTTTTAATATAATCTCCTCTATAACCTACGCCTAGAGTATGCAGTAAATACTAGAATACCTACTAGGCTTTTAGGAAGTAGGTTCTTATATATACTTAGATAGTTAGAAGTTAGCTTATATTAAATAAAGACTAAGTTATGCTTCCTATAAAGCTTTATAACTATATTACTGTTATTAAGCTTACTATAGTGTATTATACAGTCCTTCCTATAGTACTAGAGACTGCTATTAAGAAGAAGAGCCTTAGAGGCTATATTAGTGTAAAAGCCTTCTACTAAAGTAACATTATTAAGCGTAAGATCTTTAGTTAATAGTCCCTATAGGCTATTAATAATACCCTTAATAACCTAAGTACCCCTCCTGCTTACAGGAAGTAAAGATATACTAACCTCTATAAAGTTATTAGGACTAGATAGCTTATAGGAACTAGGTTCTAAGAGGCTTTTGTTATTAATAAGGTAGACTGCTCTATAGGTGTCTATAATAGTGCTCTTAGAAAGAGGATAGGAGCTAATAAAAGCTATACTAAAGATTGCATATAGGCTCTTAGGAAGGGGAAGGGGTTAGATAGTAATAGTAATAATGCTTCTAGGATAGCCTAGGTCCTTAGCGTTTTTTAGAGGGTTTTAGATTTAGTTTTAGTTAATTAATTTAGGCTTAAAGGGAAGGAGAGTTCTATTAGGTTTTAACTATTTCTTTAAAATTAGCTTTTTATAGGATAATTTCTACTTACTATCTATAGTTTCCTTTTAAATCTTATTCTACTAGGTGTTAGAGATATTAGGAGTATATTAGCTATAGTATTAGCCTATAAGGGTAAAGTATAGGTAGTTATATTCTTAAATCTACTACTTATAGGAGTAACTATATAGGTATTTAATTTCTAGCTTATTACTAGTAGAATTGTTAGGTATACACTTATCTAATTAACTAGTAAGTATTAAATAAGCCCTAAAGCAGAAAGGGCTCTTCCTAGAAGGGTTATTATAAGTTATAACGCTAAAGATTTATCCTAGCTCTAATATAGATAGAGTAAGGTAACTAAGCTTAAGGTTTTTAACTAGTGTTTTATATATATATTCTCCCTAGGTTAGGTTTAACTTAACTTAAACTGCATTTAGGAAGTCTTTTACTATAAGCTTACCCTAGACCTTAGGAACGTTATATATATAAGCTTAAAGGTAGGCTGCTTGCTAGTCCTTATACTAGTATATAGGGTTAACTCCTCCCTTTATGCATTTAAGAACTTATTAATACTCCTCTCTAACAGTAGAGAGAGTGCTAAGGTTATTAGGTATAAGGTTTACTTTAAGATAACAAAAGGTCCTCTAGACTATAGCTTTACTATTAGTGCTTACCTTAAGGTATATAGTTATAAGGAGAGTAATGCTTATAGTCTTAGTTATTTAGTTAAGTATAGTATAGAGACTTTTAACTTATTAAGTGCAGACTAGAGCTATTATACTATAAGTTTTAACAGTAATATTCTAATCCTCTAAGATATCTGCTTATAAGATAATAGATCTAGTAGGCTCTATATATATAAAGGGAGGTTTTTTAGAGCTGTTAGTAGGAATTAGGGCTACTTCCTATACCTCTTTGTCTTAGAGGTAGGATATAAGAGCACCCTTATGTTATATATCCTTAGTAGCTTAAGCTTTAGCTACTAAGAAGTTAATTATTAAGATCCCTTCCTTAGTAAGATTATTAGAAGGGACATTAGGTAGGTTAGGGTTAATAAGCCCCTACATACCTAGTCCTTAACACTAAGATTTTAGTGCTTAGAACTAGGTTAGCTAGTTATATTAGCTTGTTAGCTTAACTGTAGAAAAGAGATTAATAGGCTAGTTAGTTATATTAGTAGATAGTAAACTAATTAATAAGTACTCTAAAGGTAGTAGATAGTAAAGTATTATAGTGTAGTGTATAATAGTAAGTAAAACTAGGCTTATAACTATTATAAGTTAGAGTATACAGTAAGGCATAGGAGATTTAGGGTAAAAGATGCTTATCCTATTGTAATAATAGGTAACAAAAAGAGATACTGTTAAATACATGATAGCACGTGAATAAGCATGTGAGAGGAATGAATCAGTGAGCTGAAATATACATAGACTTCCTTGTGACACATTGCCCTTGTAAGCAGTTTGTGGTGGGCAGCTACACAAGTAACGCCGTTAGAAAGATAGGATGGCAACCAACTGCCTTCTGTTGACTCCACAACTCGTGACTTGTTGGAAGCATCCCAGGGTTCCCGAGACCCCCCCGTCCTTTTGTCGGAATAGCAGGGATGAGCGAGGGGGGGCGGCTGCGCATGGTAGTATTCAAGAGTCAAGACCAACAACCTCCAACTTGGCGATGGATACTGGCAACATCTTGGGCTGTTGGTTGCTCAATACTGTGATAATACTTGTCCGAAACTGGGCTGGGACATTTTCGCCGGACCGAATCCACCGGAGGTCCCGGGGACCCCGGGGGTTCCCACCCGGAACGACTGATCCTCGCCAATCAGGCGAGGGCTACGCGTCACTCAGAGCCAACGGCAACAGAATCATCTGATTCCATGCGGGACCCTCGACATTGTTCCAACAGCATCACAGAGTCTCGATTTTGGGGCAACTCCGAAGGTGGCAATCTAACAGCAACGGCCAAGATGTCCTCCTTTGCTCCACACGTACTTCATATTACAGTGGGTTACTTGACTTGTGACCAAGTTTGTTATGGACGAGACGGCTGGTCGATGGCTCCTTGTTACTGGCGGGCTGTACTTAGCCAGAGGCGGAGACATATTGGCCCAGGTAACGAAGAACGGATACTACCTCCAATGCCGCCATGTTATCCAGTCCCTGGGCGGCCGATCCCAACCACAGTAGTCGGCAAGGGCTTTTGCAACCATGCCTGTCGACCGAGGTTTCTTTCCTATCCGGGGCGTCGTATCCGACGTTCATGTCCCACGGCATGCAAGTTGAATTTAATTTGCTCTAGCGGATGTGACTGTTGTTTTGGACCGTCATTCTCTCGTTGCGTTCTTTTCCACGGACGGGCCACGGCAAAGTGGCCCGAGAAATTCAAATTCGTTTTTGGCATATAACATGTTGTAGCATGAGCAAGTTTGGAATATCCCTGGTACCTACATATAAATATTTCTGGGTTTGCGGTTCCTGAGATTTTCAATACTCGACCCGTCTCACCACCACCCGAGCTTCTTCTGCCTTCTCCGGCACAGCCCAGTGCTCTCCCAGTCGCCGCTCAGTATTCCAATATTCTCAAAACGGGCATCATGGGCTCTATTCCCAACGGAGACCCTCCGGGGATCGAGTTATCCGTTGCCTTGACGGCATGCGACCTCCCCAACGTCGTCCAGCACGCAAAGAAGATCTCGGCTCTCGCAGACGTCGCTGCCAGTGGCGACGACGCCGCACGTCTGAGCGCGCTCGCCAGCGCCCGAGCGCTCGTTCGTGCCCTGGAGACTCCCCGCGAGACCATGATAAAACACTGCTGGGCCCAAGTAAGTCTTGATAGTGACTGGGCGTCGACGTGGTGGGGTTTGGGTTCCAGAGCTGACGCTGGAAGCAAAAATAGCCTGCCGCCTTCACGGCCTTGACCTACGCCGTTGACTCAGGTCTCTTCGCCTTGATGGCAAAGAGTCAAGCGCCACAGACAGTCGCCGATCTTGCCAGGACATTGGGGCATGACCCTGCGTTGCTAGGTGCATCCGTAGAGTTCGGGTGACATTGTACGCCCTCATAGCTAACCAGTTATTACTACTGACAGGCAGAATAATGCGTCACCTCGGCGCGATGCTGTACATCACCGAAACCGGGCCAAACGAGTACAAACCGACAAACTTTTCCAACGCGCTCACCATTGACATCATGGGGGCAGGCTACCCCTGCGTGTAAGCTGATTCCGGTCTCCGGGTCGCTCTCGAAGCTGTCAAGCATCACGGGTCTTGGCTAACAGAACACCACCAAACCTATAATCAGCGCCGGTTCATGTATGGAATCACTCGCCAAGTTCCACGAGTTTGCCAAGAAGACCAACTACCGCGAACCGCGGGACGTCTTCAACGGTGCGCTGCAGTACGGATACAACACCAAGCTCGACTGCTTCAGTTGGTTTGCGGCGAACCCTCCGTGTGTCTCCCCTTGCCTTGTAAAACAAAGAGCCTTGGTGGCACATTTACTGAGTCCTATGCAAGATACGACTTCCAATTCGCCCAGCACATGGGGGCATACCGCCAGGGTCGGCCCAGCTGGATGGATGAGGGGATGTATCCCGTCAACGAGCGCCTGATCAACGGATTCGACCACTCTCGGTCTGGAGATGGCGTCTTGCTCGTAGACGTCGGGGGCAGTTTCGGACACGACGTCGACGAGTTCAGGAGGAAACAGCCCGCCGCCCCCGGAAGACTCGTCGTGCAGGATCTTCCTAGCGTCATCAACCAGATCGAGAAACTGGACGACAGGATCGAGAGGATGGGGCACGACTTCTTCGACGAGCAGCCCATCAAAGGTCGGTACAATCATTAATACCCAACTGAAAAAAAAAAAAAAACTCGAGGAATAATACCTGAACAAATCATGAGGGATGAACGCTGACAGAAAGCGCTGGAAAGGTGCTCGGGCGTACTACATGCACTCTGTCCTCCACGACTGGCCGGATGACAAGTGCAAGGAGATCCTGGGCCGCACGACGGCGGCGATGAAGCCGGGCTACAGCAGACTGCTGGTCAACGAGAACTGCCTCCCGGACACCGGCGCCGACTGGCAGAATACGGGACAGGACATCATGATGCTCACCCTCGTCAGCAGCCGAGAGCGCACGAGGATCGAGTGGCAAGATCTGCTGGAGGGGGCCGGGTTGCGAATCGTGAAGATATTTGGTGGTGGGAACGGGGTGGAAAGCCTGATCGAATGCGAGCTGGCCTGAGTAGAACGCCGAGGGTGACGGAGAAGTTTTTTGAAAGTGTTTTAATGTGTTCATCTTCTAATCTCCGGTGGGATATTTCTCTAAATGCCTGGCACAGGACCGAGTGTTTTCACCCACTGATACGGGTTGACTGCGTCCCCGAGGACATTGTGCTGATGGCAGAGAGGCTCAACATTTAGTCTTCTGCAAACAAGGTGAACGCAGCAGCAACATACACCAAACGTGAAAGACGGGAAAATTGTGTTAGATGAAAAACGACAGTGGATAGAGAAGGATTAATAATTAATTAACAGAAATATCAGCAGCCCCAATTAGATGGCGAATTCGCATAAACACACCCCTTGTTAGCCCAACGGTCAACCCATCCCTAGTCACCCCGTCAACCCTGTCAAAGTTGCGGTTGGTAACCAGGGCGGCTTGCATAATAACGTCCCCTTGCAACGAAAGTCTGGTCCCATTACAGCGAGCAGGCCGAGTCGTAAAAGGTGTACGTGTTGCAGGGGCTGATGGTGCCGCTGCCGCGGGACAGGACGACGGGGATGGCGTACTTGAAGAGCAGGCAAGCCGGCTTGTTGCTGGAAAAGTCGATGCCGAACTGGAACGACTGACACGCCGACTCGGCGTGGCAGTAGTCGGCGCACTTCTTGGCGGTCAGTCCGTTGCCGGCGTACGACTTGACGACTCCGTAGCCAAAGTTGCAGCCGGGGGTGCCCTTGCAAGGGGCCTGGTAGACGTTGATCCGTCCGGCGCCACCGCACGTGTCGGCCCGGTTGCCGGCGCACGACATGTCGCAGCCCGAGGCGGCCGGGCCGTTGCCGTTGTCGATGGTGTTGCCGCAGTAGCACTCGGAGCCGTACTCGAGGCCGGCATAGAGCTAACATTACAAGGCGGGCCAACTCGTCAGCAGCTGTGCCACGTTGGCCGTCCCCAGGGAGGGGGAGGGTTTTCTGCGCGCAAGGCAGCAAGAGGACCTTCACTTACATAGTTCAGACCGGCACACTTGGAGACGCACTGGGCGGCGCTGAACGTGTCAAAGCTGGGCACCTTGTACGACAGGGCGCGGCTGGAAGGGCTGTCGGTGTAGCAGCTCTTGGAGGACCAGCCGTCGGGGATGACGCTGGGGCCGCCGACCTGGAGCTTGTCGTTCTTGTAGATGTTGATGGCCGCCGCGCCGCCGCAGTACTGGGTCTTGTCGGCGGTGCAGGCCATGTTGCAAGACTCGGCCGCGATGGGCTTGCCGCCGTTTTGGATGCCGGTGCCGCACCAGCACTCCCTGCCGAACTCGAGACCGGCGTACGGGTACCCCTGGGCGGCGCAGGCCGAGGTGCAATCGCTGACCCGGACGCCCCCGGACAGGCTGATGCCGGCGGTCAGGGTGCGGGCGGACGCTTGGTCCGAGTAGCATCCCAGGGACTTGAAGTCGCCGGAAGCAGCCAGGATGGCGGGGGCAGCGTCGCCGTTGGTGAAGACGTTGATGCGTCCGCCCTCGCCGCAGACCTCGTCGCTGTTGCCCGCACACGGCTTGCTGCAGTCCTCCTCGGGCGCCTTGACGGAGGAGGAGGCGAGCAGATAGCCGCAGTAGCACTCCCGACCCCATTCAACGCCAGCAACGCCTTGACTCGCAAGATCAGTACAGAGGTCCAGGGAGCTTTCCAAAACCATTGGGGGTTACTACTGACTGTAGCCGTTTCCGTCACAGAACTGGATGCACTTCTCTTGCGACATGTCGTCTCCGTGCAGGCTCGCTCCGCTGAGACCACGGGCGGACGGCGAATCGGTATGGCTTTGGAAACACCGTCTTGTTAGTCATGAATCTCTGGAGAGAAAAGAAAAGGCCGGGTCTGAACTTACCATCCCAGGTAGCTCCATTTCGAAGGCAGACTCGTGCAAATGCCCTGGGGCAGTGTGCGCTTTAGGACAGATCGCTGGATCGAGGTGCCGTGTGCGACCAGCTCGACGGACCGCTTAGAAGGCGCGGTGTCGGCCGTGATGGCAATGGAGTTCAGCGAGCAGTACGTGTAGTTGCTGTTGGTGACATCTTGGATGTCGTCCGGGGCAGAGACAACGGTGGTGTTGTCCTGTGCAGAGACAGCGGTGATGAAAGCGAGGGCCACGACGGGCAAGTACGAGTAGACGTGCATGATTGAAGAGATGAGGCGGCGGGCGAGAACCTAAAGAGGAGAGGTTTGCAAGAGGGAAGTAGTGTGATGAGAAGGTTGATGAAGGGGATGATGAATGGAAAACATGTTTGAACGGCCAGCCTTCATGGTATATATATACCAACGAAGTGTAGGAAGAAACGACGTGTATTCCGAACAGACCCCCTTTTTTTTCTCTGTTCACGGCGTCTCCATTCATGGCGTCTCTATTCATGGCATCTCTATTCATGGCGTCTTGACGATAGCTTCCAGCTCTCAGCCCCAAGGGCCGAGTAAGCCCCGGCACCACAACCCTAGCCAGTGGTACTGAGTTGATGGGGTCATGAACACAGCCGAGGGGTGCTAGAGGAAAGAGTTGAAGAAACTAGGTGATAGGGGCAGGAGAGGAAGGCCGCTTTGGCGCATAGTTCACCGCCATCCTCCCATCGAATTAGGCGTCGCTCGGATCGTCCTTCAACAACACAACAGTACAAAAAAGAAAAACCATTGGACCAGCTAATAATTGCCCGCAGTGTCTCGGGAAAGGGGATCTGGATTAAGGGCTGGGTTGGTTTGCCTCTGTAGCACTGACTCTGGTCCATTGATTCATTACCTCCTGGTCGAGTTCGGCAGCTATAACAAAAAGAGCAAGACAGGTCTGTGTGGGCTGGCGAGCGTCGAGTAATACCAGACAATGGAAGCCGTTCCGTCTTTCCACGTGCTGCAGATCTCTGCCAACCTTGCCTTCCCGACCCAGGTCGCTGGGTCCAGGCCTCGTGGACGAAATGTTGAACTGACACGACCGCCAGCATCTAGTCCCGTCGGGAAATTGGCAGTAGGCTCGGAGGCTGGAGCTGATGCCGGACATGGTGCTCAATCTCTTGGCAAGGGGTAGGATCGAGCTTCGGGCGGTACACTAATAACACCAGCAACACCACCCAGCCTCCTGGGTGAGTTGAGTTGAGTGAGAGGCTAGCTGCGGAAGCGAAGTGCGGGGAATTAAGGAGAGCTGTCCGTCTCAGGGGTGGCTGATACTACCATGCTGCAAGATACCTACCGGCTGCTCCTCTCCACGTGTGGCCATGAAGCTAAGGTCTACCTAGTTTTAAGTCGGATGCGAAAAGGCGGGAAGAACTCCAGGAGCAGTAAGGTTGCCCGAGCTGAAAAAGCTTGGTGTAGTCAAGCATTCTTGGTGCGAGCTAACCATTCCCAAGTCTCTCTAGACCCCGTTACCTGAAATGCCGGACCACAAGCCTGATTACTGCAATCGGGCAAAGACGAATATGTAATTAGGCTTGGGTTGATTAGAACGGGGGCTCACGCACCTCGTCTCTCTCCACCTGGCCATTTGTCGGTTGTCCCCCCGCACCTTGGGCCAGGCAATCCCCTGAGCCGTCAGGAGTAGTCACAGCGTAGGGCCAGAAGGTTCTGTTGTTCAAGACTACCTTATCGAGAATAGATCTTGGTCAACTAGCCCGCCTGTCGGTGGCGGAGAGTTTGTTGTCATCACATGTGTAATTAACTCTATGTAAGTAACGGGCAGGTGGCGTGCAACATGGACTTGCCTGGCGCACTGAAAGATGGAGTTTTCAACAAAACAATCCTTTGTGCATAAATTGGACAGATTTACTATTATTTATACGACGTTTTCTATGATGGTGTGACTGGCAAGAATGCTGGCTGGATAGCTCACCAGCGCCTTTTTATGATGTGCCAATAATCATTGGAGCGGAGATGATAGATCACAGTCAAAGGGGATAATTAAGCAGCAAAATGCGGCGAAGAAAAGCAAGAGGGGTCGAGTAGGCCGAATACCGTTATCCTTGGATGGGATTCACGAGTCTCAAAGGACTGGAAACCAGGGCTTCCTGCAATGGCGAGTAATAGTTAGACAGAGAGTTAAGCCAATGGACGAGCCAATGAAAGTAATGAACAGCCGCAAACCAGCGGCCAGCCCGAGTGCGTCCCCCGTCTCGCCCAGCCGTCGTATATATGTACTTTCTGGGATCATGAGCCAATGAGATGGGGCGTTGTGAAAGTCACAGAGTACGATGCTCTAAAATCATTTCAAATGTCTGCTATGCTGCGGTTTCCTACCTTGTGACACTAGACAAGAATACAACGCTCACCCTAGACGACTTCAAGCCCCGCTAGACTGAGATCTAGATCCGCCGGGTCAAAGCATATGGACCTTTTTTTTCTGCGGCTTCTGACTCCCGCACGGAGGCTGGACTCTGGAGTCTGGAGCCATGGTCAGCCGCAGCGAAGCCGTCTGCAGTTGGCCCGATGCTCGTCGACAATCATCAACTTAACGCCCCGTACTAGTGCGGAGCGTATCCAAAATAGGGCCATGTGGCCTCGGGTATCGCTAGGATGCCATTGATGCTCTGATAATTGAGCCAAGCCTTTCTGTTTTGTTTTTGGTTGTCTCGGCATTTGCTGTGGTGTGAGAGTGCCGCCGAGCTTTTCTCATGCTCCTGGCTCGTTTAAAGAGATTCTTGATAACAAAAAAATGGATTGTGGTATTAGTAAGCCTTTTAATTCATCGCCACTATGCGTCAATGTCAGCTTAAATTCCTCTGAAGTGTAGCCTAGTCATGTTGTAGCAAGCAATCTTCTCGTTGACTTTAGTCAGGATAAGAATTTGATGACCGATATGGCAGCATGACAAACTACAAGATGCTTCGAATGTACCTAAAAGAAAAGATCAGGGACCAATTGATACTTGGTGATACCCTTCAACTGTTTCCAGGAAGTGAAGGCTAGTACACAAAGATGAAATCCTCGTTCTTGAGGTCGGTCATATCCTGCAGACCATGGTCTTCCTCGATGCCTCTGTGCTGGTGTCGCTGAGGACCCCCCTCCAGCTCCACCGCCTTGCTGTCCTGCACGTCCTTGTTGCGCATCATGGACTCGTCCACGATCTGCGTGCTCTTGCCGAGGGCCTCGCGGCGCTTGGCATGCTGGAGGTTGAGGTATCTGAGGTAGAGAGGAATAAGGCTGGAGGAAGAACAAGTCAATCAGTAATTATGACTACGGTAGGCTAAAGGGAATGTGTGGGGGAGGTTGACTGACGCTCCCATAAAGGCTACGAGGATGAACATGACGAGGTTGGAGATCAGGCCGGGGCGGTAGACCGGAGCGTCGTCGACGGAGTAGAGCAACGGACCGATGATGTTGCCGGTGCACATGCCAATGAAGACAACGGCCGACGTGGTCTTCTTCTTGGTGTCGCCAGCGGTGTTCTGTGCTTGCCAGGTGAAGATCAGAGGAGTGATGGCGGCGAGGGTTGAAACCTGGGAGGGGGGGTGAGAATGAGATTCAGTGTGAGAAAGACTGCGGGTGCTCGTTTCGTTTGAACTCGGGGGGATCGTCGTACCAGGTAGTATCCGAACAGCAAGACGCCCTTGTGCTGGCGCGGAATGGTGAGCATGAGGACGGTGCCGACGGCGGGGATGACGGCGATCCCGGCGATGACGAGACCCTTCCGCTGCGTCCGCGTGGCGATCCAGCCGCTGCCCATGATGGCGACGATCTGGATGACGCCAAAGGGGATGTTGAACAGGATGGTCTGGAAGCTGTTGTACCCGAACGACTTGACGATCAGGTTGCCAAACGTCGAGATACCGCCGCTGGCGATGCTTCAAACACACAAACAGACACATTGTCAGCATCCGTCCCAGAAAAAGACTTTGGGATGGGGAGAGGGCGGCAGGGCTGCCGCTGGATGGTGGGGGTAAAACCCACGAGATGGCGACGACGAGGACGAACCAGCACCACGTCTTCAGGTCCATAAAGGTCTCCCAGACGTGATCCCAGCGCCAGATACCGGACTGGATGCCCATCTGGTTGGCCCGGAGCCGCTCGACGGCGATGACCTTTTCTCGTTCCGTGAGGTACTTGGCTGACATGGGCGAGTCGGGCATGAACACGAGGACGACGATCGAGTAAGTCACTGTCAGCAGTCCGCAAAACCTGGTTGGGTACGCACGGGTGTTAGTCCGCTGCCACCACCCTTCACCCCGAGCTGCTTTTCAATAATTATGTTTGGTGACTTTGGTGACTCACAAAAAGATAATCTGGTACTTGTGCAGCTGGTCGCTCTCGATGTGGCCGAGACCGTAGGTGAAGAGACTGCCGACGATAAAGGTCACACCGTTCATGGCGTTCCACGAGCTTGTCACCAGCGTCTGCTCGCCCCGCCTCCACCACGTCGTCGTCACGGCCAGGCACGACGGCGCGATCATGGCCTCGAAGGTGCCGAGCAGGAAACGGAGGCCGAGGAGGGCGCCGAAGCTGGTGCAGGCGGCCATGACCGCCAGCGACGACCCCCACAGCAAGATGGCGGCGGCCATGACCTTGCCGTTGGGGAGCTTCACGAGGACGAAGGCGGCGGCGGGCTGCCAGACGAGCTGGGCGATGTAGAGGATGGAGCCGAGCCAGCTGTACTGCCGGCCGCGGAGGTTCGCGTCCTCTTGGAAGCCGAAGATGGAGACATAGCTAGTGACTATGTGCGATGGTGTGGCAAAGGTTAATTTAATGGTTTTGTCATCATGATGAGAACAAGACTGGAGATATAACGGCAATGAGACGCACCTGAGAGAACTCTTGTCGAGTTGTTGAAAGAAATACGCTCCCAGAATCAAAGGGAGAACGCGGAGGTTGATCCGCTTTAGGACGGCCTTCTCCTCTTGGTAGGTGAAAGTGGTATCCCCGCCTCCATGCGCCGCCAGGAACTGGGCCGCCTTCTCTTGCAACGGGTTGAAGGACGTCGGCTCTGTCTCATGAATAGGCTCGATGACATCAGCAGTATTACGGCCGCCGGTCTGGTTCGTTGCCGGGGCGTGGGAGGCCATGCTGGCGTGGTTCGTCCAAGACTAAGACGGGAGAGCGTAATTGATATCGATGATGGCAAGCCGTCCTTCCGTACCAGGCTAGTGGGATCAATGGAGAGAGCTCCTTTTTTGCGGCTAGTTGATGAGAAGCATTGTGCCAGACTATCAGCGTCGTGGTTTGTAGAGAGAGTCTTGGTTCAGTTCATCTTATCAACCCAGTGGCCAAAACGACCCATCCTATGAGCCCCCTTCCCCCCCTCAACCGAAGAGGAGTCAACGGGCAAAAATAGAGCCCCAAGAGCAACAATACTGGCCAACAAGTTCGAACCCCTGATGCAAATGTTACGTATACCTACATGGCCCGGTTTCCTCTCTCCCTCGTTGCACCCGGAGATTAAGCAGCCTTGGCTCGGGCGGGACGCCGCCACTTGCCGGGCTGTTGGCCGTTGCTTGTCGGAAAATAGGTACCAAGAGATCAGGATGATTATACCCGGCTCTTTCGACGAACCATTCCCATTGGAGGGAAAACTCCAGGCTGTATGCAAAAACCGAGACCTCTAGGGGGTCTCTGTCGAACCAGGTGTCGCCGTTGCGCCAAGGATTGGCCGCACTTGGGTTGCCGTGCGAGTCGCGGAGAGTTTGCCGGGCATTTGCATGGCCTCTGGAGGGATGATCTACGTGTTGGCGAGCGGGTGGCTGGCGTAGCCAAGTTGATTACTTGTACATTTCACTTATCAACCGGGAGGGGTCAGTCATCGTGCTGGACTGACGTTGTCATTGTTCCCACTTCTTCCCCAAACTCTCTCCGCACTTGTCCACAGACAACCCCGACATCCTGGTTCACAAGAGTCAAAAGAGAGTTGTCTTTCCCCCCTCCCCGCAGGCCCCGCAGTGTGGAGACGGCCATTGAGTCTGGGAAGAGACTTCTCATTCTGGCTAAACTCGGCTGTTGGGGTAATTCACCCCGAGATATCATCGTAGTGGGGTCGCCTAGACTCTTAGAGGAGGAGAAGTCGCGGCGAATCGTGAGGTTTGCCGAAGTCATGACGCCGTAGCGCGGGAGGGGCAAGTAGGGATTCTCTCTCAATAAGCTTGCGCGTGCCCAGTTCCATTCGGAGATTTGGATCTGAACAAGACCGACCTACTATTTCGCACTCTCCTGCAGCCATCCCAAGTCCTCGGGTCGTAATAGAAGTTGGACGCGTCGTCGTATTACACATCTCGTGGCCCCCAACACGGTAACACCTCACACCACATAGCAGCACCGCGAGGACCATCGAAGACGAACCACCATCATGGGTGAGACGGGACAGAAGATCAAGAAGCGCTATGCCATCGTCGGCACCGGCGGCCGGTCGGGCTTCTTTTACACCGCCATCGCGCAGGACTACAGCAGCACCTCGGTCATCGTCGGCCTCTGCGACACGAACCAGACGCGCATGAACTACGCCAACTCGAGGCTCAAGGAGCTCGGCCACGGCCAAGTGCCGACCTTCCTCGCCGCCGACTTTGACCGGATGATCAGGGAGACGAAGCCGGACGAGGTCATCGTCACGACCATCGACCGCACGCACAACATCTACATCGTCCGCGCCATGGAGCTCGGGTGCAACGTGGTGACGGAGAAGCCCATGACGATCGACGCGCCGCGGTGCCGCGACATCTTCTCGGCGGTCGAGCGGACGGGGCAAAAGGTGCGGGTGACGTTCAACTACCGCTACGCGCCGCACAACACCAAGATCTTTGAGATGATCCGGTCCGGCGCCATCGGCACCGTCACGAGCGTGCACTTTGAGTGGATGCTCAACGAGAACCACGGCGCCGACTACTTCCGCCGCTGGCACCGCGACAAGCGCAACTCGGGCGGCCTCCTCGTGCACAAGTCGACGCACCACTTCGACCTCGTCAACTTCTGGCTGCAGACCCGGCCGCAGACGGTCTACGCCCAGGGGGACCTCAAGTTCTACGGCCGCGAGAACGCCGAGAGCAGGGGCGTGTCCCGGTTCTACACCCGCGCCCACGGCAGCGAGGCGGCCCGGGACGACCCCTTTGCGCTGCACCTCGACTCGAGCGCCCAGCTGCGCTCCATGTACCTCGACGCCGAGCACGAGGACGGCTACCACCGCGACCAGAGCGTCTTCGGCGACGGCATCAGCATCGAGGACACCATGAGCCTGCTGATCCGCTACCGCAACGGCGCCGTCATGACGTACTCGCTGACGGCGTACGCGCCCTGGGAGGGGTTCCGCGTCAACTTCAACGGCACCGGCGGCCGGCTCGAGGTCGAGGTGGTGGAGAAGAGCTACGTCAACGCGGGCGGCAGCCAGGCGCTCGAGGGCGCCATCGAGAAGAGGACGATGCTGCTGCGCCCGCTCTTCGGCCCCCCGCAGGAGATCGACCTGGGCGAGGCCCGGGGCGCCCACGGCGGCGGCGACCTCGTCCTGCTGAGGGACCTGTTCGGGGACCCCGTCTCGGACGAGTACATGCGCGCCGCCAGCCACGTCGACGGCGCCGCCTCCATCCTGACGGGCATCGCCGCCAACAGGTCGCTGGCCACGGGGCAGGCGGTCAACGTCGACGACATTCTCGTCGTGCCGGAGATATGAAGGGGTTGCTGGGGGTGGGTCTCTCGGTGAGAAATGATGCTACGATGGTAACAATAGAAGCATAGACAGGAATATGAGCAATATTTACGAGGCTTGACTGTATGTGTTGGAATATTCCGATCGGATCATTCGGAAGGATCCGGACTGCTCGGGCGCGCTCGGGCGCCCGGGTCAATGGGCCGTCCGATTAGTGGGTTCTGGCCGGACCGGCCCGGGGCTGCCCGATGGGCAGCCCATCGGCAGCGTGGATCACGTGGGGCACTCCCACGCCAACCAGCCCAGTCAACCCATGCCCTTCAGATAGATCCTTCCCTCCTTGAGCCACAAGAATACATTGAATGCCCTACAGATAGGTCGTTCGATAGTGACTCCAAACCATGGCTTGTGTGTTGGGGATGATGCCTGCTGATGATTTTTCGGTGTGTCCGGTGTGCTTGGTTTGCTCGGTATGCTCGGTGTGCTCGGTGTGCCAGGTGTGCCAGGTGTGCTAGGTGTGTTTGCCAAAAGTAAAGGGGGAGTCTCTGACGGCATCTGGGACGTAGATCTGCGCCCATCTTGTTGACCTAATATTCAGTAGCCGTCTCTACTTTCCTATTGAAATCTTATTGGGCATCCAACGCCACAAGTAGCAGATCTGGCTGTAACCCTCACCCTCGAGACCTCTTCGGAAGAATCACCGTGTCCCTCTGGTTGTGTCATTGGCGTAAAAGTCGCGGCGTACCTAGATAACAGTAAATCCTTCGTGAGTTCTACAAAGTCCTTTAATTGGCCTAAGCTACTCTAAAAGTACTGCGGCTGAAGTTTCATCCCCGCCACATTCGACACGTGTTGCTCTAGCAGACGTGTTTGCTTATTAGTGCTGCCACTGTTGCATCCGACGCATTGCAAGCGATTGGTGGACACATAACAACCCAGCACGTCTCTGCTAGGTATCTTCTGAAGTCCTGAATGGGTGCTCTACGGTAAGCAGCCCCTTTTTTGGCTTGCGTAATCTTTAAGCCCAGTATTAGGTACCTAACTAATATCCGTCTCATCAGTTTTATTTTACCTGGCGCCCTCGCACAGTTGTGAACTTGTGCCCTGCCTTCTCGCGACGCAAGCCGTGGCGCGCGCCGAACACCGGATGGACCCAGTCTCGGCCTTCAGTCTCGCTGTCAATGTCTTGGCTGTCATCGACTTCTCCAAGACCTTTCTCGAAATTCTGGGGCAAGTCAAGGACGCTGGTTCCTCGTCCGCCACGCGAGACATTATCGACATCAACAGCAGCTTGAAGGCGTCTACCGCCAAGCTCACGCCGGAATTGTTGACCCAAGGCCAAGATGAGGCGGCACGTACTCTCTCTCGAGTCTCTCGGCAGTTCACCTTCGCGCCAGAGCTAACACCAGCAGTAATCAGGCTTTCAAGAACATTGTCAAGGAGTGCCAGACCTCGTCAGACGAACTGATACATATCGCAGAAAACCTTTCTGTGGCAAGTTCGAGCAAGCTCGTATCAAAGGTCAAGGTCACAACCCGCACGATGTGGAGTCATGGCAAGATTCAGGAGAAGAAGACCCGACTGGAAGCGATTCGCCAACAGCTGTTGTTTGACATCGTGGTTCCCATGGCCGCGAGGGTCGGCACGATCCCCAACATGGCCGCGATGGACACCCAGACCCAGGCCCTGCTCGCGGAGATCAAGGCAGGAGAAGACGCAAACAGAGCCATGGAGAAACGGCTTCGCGCCTTTCACGAAGAGCACGCTGCTGTGCAGGCCGAGATTGTCTCGATGCTCAACGACAGGCGTGGCTCGAGGCCACAGCCCGCCACGGCCACGACGCGAGAAAGCACTTTCAAGCCCACGCAATCGGTTCGAAAAGCCTTGCGTGACAGCCTCTATTTCGCCCAAGAAATCGATCGGTTTCACGACATCAAGCCTGCCCGTAAGGGCACTTTCGAGTGGATTTACAGCGAGCCCCGGCTGGGAGCAAACGGAGCGACGTGGACCAGTTTCCACGACTGGTTGCAAACCGATTCCGGCATCTATTGGATTTCAGGGAAGGCTGGGTCGGGCAAGTCCACGCTCATGAAACTGGTTGGCACTGATGAGAGGACTCGCCAGCCGCTTCTCGAGTGGGGTGTTGGTGGCCGTCTCCTGATTCTGTCGTTCTACTTCTGGAACGCGGGTACGCCGTTGCAGAAGTCGGTGGAAGGTTTACTCCGGTCCATCATCTCCCAGGCTCTAGACCAATGCCCCGAGCTCGCCGACAAGTTGTTCCCCGATCGTTTCCAACGAGGCTTGGACGAGACTCGTTCCCATACCATGCAAGAGCTGGAGAGAGCATTTGCTTTCTTGACGGCACCAGGGTTGACGGACGACTCGCTTACCCCAATAAAGCTCGTTCTTCTCATTGACGGGCTTGATGAGTTCGACGCTGGTTCGATGAGCCCAACGGAACTCGCGGAACTCTTCACAACGGCGACCCGGTCTACATCCTTCAAGGCCGTGTTATCCAGTCGGCCCGAGAACGCATTTGAAGAAGCATTCATCGGCTGCCCCCGGCTAAAACTCCACTTTCTGACCCACGACGACGTTGTCAAATACGTGAACGAAAAGCTCAACCATCATCCGAGGATGGTTCAGCTTACGCTACAAGCACCCGACAAGACACGGGCCCTCGTCGACGAGATATTCGAAGCCGCCCAGGGCGTCTTTCTCTGGGTCAGATTGGTTGTCAGGTCTATGCTGGAAGGCCTCCAGAATCATGATGAGATCGACATATTGGCCGAAAGACTCCGCGAACTGCCCACCGACCTCGAGAATCTATTCCGGGTCATGCTTGAAAGAGTCCCTTCAAGATACAGGGGACTCATGTGCAAGATGTTTCAGCTTGTGCGGAGCCACTCTGAGTGTCAATCAACACTTGATGATCGCCTTATGGTCTCACCGATACCAATGACGGCTTTGGGATTGCGGTTTGCACTTCTCGATTTAAAAAAGGTGCTACAAGCCGATGTCTGGCAATTCCCTGTCAAAACAGCGTTGGAGGAGATTCGTTCCATCGAAGCACTTATCAAGATTTCCTGCTCTGGCTTGATCGAGCTTGGCGCTCTGGATGAAGATGGTCACTCCGATGAGACCGATCCTCTTACGGAGTCTGGAGTTGAGACAGAAGCCGGGATGGCTGCCTCACCTCCTATCACGGATGAGGTGACTGACTGGAAAGACTCCAAGGTTGATTTCATACACCGTTCTGTGAAAGAATTCCTGTGGAAAGAAGATGTATGGAACGGACTTCTCGCGGAGGCAGGACACGAAACTTTTCACGCCCGCACCGCACTACTACAAAGTCTGGTCATGCAGGCAAAGAAATGTCCGTGGGAAAGAGAGCCTAAAAGGCCCGGCTATAACTCCGCGCTCTGGAGCTTGGTGTCACTTGCTCTCGAAATTTCTCGCTCTCTTGAGATTGAGCTTGGGACAAGTCAACTCGAGATGCTTACCGCTTTCGAAGCAGCGGTTACGACGAGATACGGGCTGGACTGGTGGGATACCTACGATGAAGACTTCGACAGACCTGTCAAGTGGCACGACAACTTTTTTGCATTTGCCGTGCGTTACGGCTTATGCTGCTACGTCCAAGCTAGGCTACGGTCGCCTGGTTGGAACTCCATTGCCAAACCAGGTCGGCCACTTCTGGACTACGCTTGCTGGGCAAAACCCGCATATTCGGTATGGGTGAGGGGCATAGACACACGGACCGTTGAGGCTCTCTTACAACACGGCGCGGATCCCAACGAAACGTTCGATGGTTCCAGTCCCTGGCGAAATGCATGGCACAAATTAATGGCATCTGATGTGAGCCTTGCAATTCTCGAGCTTTTGTTGGCCCACGGCGCAAACCCAAACGCCTGGATCGAGTCTACGGAAAGGCTATCAAAACGGGTTCGGCAGAAGCGTCGCCTATCTGTTCTTCTGCTAGCCTCAGAACTGGTTTCGAGAGTAGATGACGCTGGTGACCCTTTATTAAGCACGAACTCGCAGCAAATCCTTGGCCGAATTATAAAAGAGGTTAAAAAAAAGGGTGCAAGCGCTACAGAGTGGCGAGAGATAGACGGGGTCTTTGTACGCCAGCACTCTGGCAGGAAGGTTGATCAGTGGAAAAGTCGACTGAAAGAGGCACAGTGTACACTACTCTAATAAATGATCCTGTTTCTCTGCTGAAAGTGCAGAGATCTCTCCTGTTCTCCCTAAACTGCTATCAAGAGTCACAGAAACAACGCTGTTAGTTGTAGGCAACAACTAACGCCTTATATCTTATAACACACCCCCTAGTTTTACACTGTACGCTGCAGTGTATAACTAACGCTTTGAACCTTCTAATTAGATATATATTACTAAAGTCTAGGTAGGTAGGCTACAGAATGTTAAGAGTGTTAAACGTCTTGAGGCTTAGGATAGGAATTAAACCTTTAGTGTTTGGGATAAGAGAAAGGCCTACGCTGCTGCACTTAAAACTAGGTATAGTGGCATAAATAGGTAAGGCTAGGCTTATAACTGTCATGTAAACGACGCTGTTAGTTGTGGGCAAAAACTAACGCCTTATATCTCGTGACATCAAGAGTGATCAAGCTGGTTGTGAATAAAGAAGCACACTAGGGCATCGGCATATTTACAGATGCAGGACTGCAGAACCACCTAGACATGGAACAGAAGAGCTGGAAGAGGTCACATAGTATAGTTGTAAGAGATGTATGACGGTCAGATATCTGACAGTGTTTCCTGCTAGCAGGCAAGGTTAACAATTGTTACATGTGGCGAGATAACACCGGGCATTGAGCAATTGTTGTCTAGTCACCCTACTATCAGAGGAAATGAGTCCAATTAAATCGTTAAGAGCAGCTACTTCAACTATATGATCGTTGTTGGTGGAGCCGTGGGGTGGCTTACAATAATAAGCACTGACAGGTATCTTGAACACCTTCATCTTCGCTGCAAGACTCATGCCCTTCATAGATAGTTGGCGAGGAAAGATAATTACCGTAGGCAGTTGACGACGTATCTCGGACGTGTTGATTGCTCTTTAGCGGTCATACGCCGGTTGTCATTCTTCCATTGTGTGCTCTGTCGGCCATCTCGTGGTGGACCACTTCTGCCTCGGCCGTTGCCGAAGCGATTTGTCTCTGCCACGGCTCCCAGGTCAACACAGCAATAACATTGGTCAGGCGGTTTCGCAAAACACTGTTGACTTTGATTCATCCGCATGGCGGTGCTGGCGGCCTCAGTAATATAAGAGCTCAGAGCTGGTGGCAGACCTCTTCCAATGTCGGGGCCGGGTTGTAATTAATAGAGTCGGAGGGTGCACTTTGGGATCCAGCAGCACGCGGTTCCTTGGGATATCGTCAGATTTCTACGCGGTAGGCAGTGTACCTCTCGCATCGTCAAGGAAATATTGCGACGGTGGCGCTTCAATCCGCTCGTCCAATTGTTCACTTCTTATTTACTAAGAGCAGAGAGTCAACGTTTACTTACCACAGAGGGAACCAAAGGTATAAGTCTCTGAATCTTGAGTTGAAGCATGAGTAACATTGGTAATAAAACCTTCGTAATTGTCGTTCAGGCCAGGATATCATAGCCTGAACGATAGTTATGAAGGTTTTATTAACAGAGTGACTCAAGCTCCAAGGCAGGATCCAGAGGCTTATACCTTTAATTTAGTAGGCTACGCTATCGTATCTCAGCCCTCTGGATGTTAAGTAATTATTAGATCAATCCGGGGAGCAAATCGATTCCATCCTCCGTGTATGTATTTTCGGCCCCCCCAAGACCAAACATGAGTTACCGACAAAGAATCAAAGACGCTACGGAGGCTGGAGCTAGTGTATCTTGACCGCGAACTCCTGCTATCGATCGTCAAGACCAGATGCTTTCCCCGGACGAAACGCAGAAACCCCCCCCCCAAACAAACCAGAAAACCCTCCCATTTTCGTCTAATCATGATGAGAAGTGAACCGCCGCCACGGGCTCGCCGAGTCTCCAGCACCGGGTCAAGCCAAAAATCCTCAACAGCCCCTCCGGTTTACGGTTTACCGCGTGTTCTCGACGATGAACGCCACCGCCGCGGCGACGTACTCCTCCTTCTGGAAGTAGCCGAGGTGGACGTTCAGGTCCTGGCCCGAGGCGCAGAAGAGATCGGTTTCGTCGCAGAAGGAGGCGAACCTGCTAGTGAGGGATTGGCACTGAGACAAATCCTGGCGGGGGAAGATCTATCGAGGTGGAAGTTCTTTGGGTCAGCCAGCCGTCCATCGTTCATCAACACAACAGGGCTCATAGAAGGAGGACCTACGCCGTTCTTCGTGCTGGTGCCCTTGGCAAAGGGCTGGCCGGCGACGTACGTCGGGTCGCCAAACAGGACGACGGCGGCGACTATGTTTTGTCTGGGTCAGCATTCCATCATTCACTTGGGGAAAAAAGGGGGCTCCAGAGGGCGGACTTACTCTTGCTACCGACCGTTGAGGCCTGCGCCGTTGTGGTCGCGAAGCTGGGACCGTCCGACGTGCCACAGAGGGTGTCGAGCGACACCTGCGCTCCCTGTGATCATGTTCACTGCGTCAGTTTCTTTTGTTTTTGTTTTGGTTGCAAGATGTCCTCGACGGGTTGTGTAATTAGCCGCCTACCTGAGAGTATCCCATCAAGACCAGTTTCGTCCCGGGGCACTGCTGAACCTGCTGGGTCAGGAGCGTCGTCATGTTGGCCACGCCAGCCGCCACCGAGGGAGGGTACGGGTCGAGCTGGGCCGGGTACTCGAGCGCCGTGATGATGGACCCGGGGATCTGGGACGACGCGTTCTTCGCCATGTTGCCCAGCAGCCCGACCCCCTGCGCCTCGAGGCTGCCGCGGGCGAGGATGACGTTGACGGGCGCGCACGCCTGCTGACCCTGGGCAAAGGCCGCCAGAGGGACGAGAGCGGCGAGTGCCGAGAGGCCGAGGTGGTGGTGATGATGCATCTTGATCTGCTTTGCGGGGTTGGTCAGGTCACGGCAGGGAGGAGATGATGATGATGATGAAAGACGTCTGTGTGGTGAAGATCAGAGTCGAGATCAATCAACAAATGGAGGAAAGGAGGGAAAACAAGGAGGAAAAAAAGAGATTAAAAAAGGTTGGGCTGGCCTGATCTATCAAGTTTATTCGTGTGAGTGTGTGTGTGAGTGAGTGAGTGAGTGAGTGTGTGTGTGTGTGTGTGTGTGTGTGTGTGTGTGTCTAAGGAGGGGTTGCCGCTCTTCTTGTACTGACTGACCATCCAGAGCCTGGGATCATCCAGAGCCTGGGATGGACGATGATGCCTTGGACAAAGCCGCGGCAACTGTAGTTCATGTGGCTTGTCCGGGTATATGCGAGCCGCATGCGAGCCGCATGCAGGTCGCATGCAAGTCGCATATGCAAGGAGTGCTGCCACTGGCCACATAGAGTCTTTTCTTCTTCTTGAACACCTCCTTTTTACAAATCTCCGATTCCACACAGACATCTAAAACGAGAGACAGAAAAAAGGACCCCGCTTCTTGTGGTTTGGGGCTTTCGAACCATCTCTCCAGACTCCAGCATGTTTGGCTGAGACTTGGCCTGCATGACGGGGCTTGGGCCGAGCTACGATCCTTGGGCCTTTTTCCCTCAGCGCGACACAACCCCGAGTTGGCATTTCCACCCTTTCCCGATACGGTAATGTATGAGAACATGGGCCTCGGGAGGGGGGGGGAGGAGGGCCAGTGCCTCGAGTCCACGACGCCGCAGAAGCGGAAACAGTGGACGAGATGGGATGAAACTAAACTCGGGGGATGTCTTTCTCCCGACTCACAGCCACACGAACCTTTACATATAATACGAATATCTGAACACGTTTTGGACCCCGACGATCGGCCAATGAAAAGACCTTTCGGGCCTCTAGATATGCGATCCCATCCCCCCCTCCCCCCCCCTTCGCTGTTACCTAGCAGCCTAGACATCGGAAGACGCCCAGACCCTCCTCCCGTCGAACCAGGTGGCCTTGATCTCGCCCTTCAGCAGACCCTGGGGCGTCCAGTCCATCTCGGCCACGACAAAGTCCGCGCGCTTGCCGGCCTGCAGGGACCCGACGCGGTCCTCAGCGAACACGCTCTTGGCCGTCCCGAATGCGGCGGCCGTCAGTGCCTCGCACACGCCCAGCCTGAGGTGCTCGTTGACCACGACGTCGTAGGCGGGCTCCCTCGCCGACCGCCGCGTCGTCGCCACGTAGGCGTTCTGCAGGGGCGCCCAGGGCGCCGTCGGGCTGTCGCTGCCGAGCGCCAGGAGCGCGCCGTGGTCGGCGAACTCGCGGTAGGCGAAGGCGCGCTCGCACCGGTGCGCGCCGAGGAGCCGCGGCCAGGCGCGCAGGATGGCCGGGTCCGCGTGGACGGGCTGGACCGACGCCGTCAGCCCCAGCTCGCCGAGGTGCTTGGCGTCCTCGGGCGACGCCATCTCAATGTGCTCGAGGCGGTGGCGGCGGCCGGGCGTGGCGTGTTCCGCGAGGGCGTTCACGGCGTTCTTGATGGCCGCGTCGCCGATGGCGTGCAGCGCGATCTGCAGGCCCGCCGCGTCGGCCCTCCGCACGACGGGACCGAGCTGCTCGGGGGTCCAGAAGGGGGGCGGCGAGCCGGCCTCGGCGTAGGGCTCCGACAGGTGGGCCGTGCAGGCGTCGATGATGCCGTCGGTGATGATCTTGATGCCCGTAATGCGCAGGTCGGGCGAGGTCGTCTTGTTCAGCTCCGCGTGCAGCTCGATGGCGCGGTCGACCTGCCGGAGGCGCTCCTCTTCGGACTCGGACGGCCGGATGAGCCAGTAGGCGTGGATGCGCATGGGCAGGTCGGGTTCCTCGGCGCGCAGCGAGCAGACGGCGTCCCAGGCCGGCTCGTCCATGGCCATCTCGATCAGCCCCGTGTAGCCGGACGCGTTGTACGTCTCGACGGCGGCCCTGATGGCGTCCATGCGGTCCCTCTTGGGCGCCACCTGGGCCAGATGGGGCCACACGATGGTGAGCACGGCGGCCTCGCTGAGCAGGCCCGTGGGCTTGCCGTCGGCGCCGCGGTGGATCCTGCCGCCGGACGGGTCGGGCGTGTGCTCGATGCCGAGCTCGTCGATGGCGGCCGTGTTGCACCAGGTCGAGTGGAGGTCCTTGGTGTCGACGAAGATGGGCCGCGGGTCGATGTCGTCGAGCATGGTCTTGTCGACGCCGTCCGGGGTCATGGAGTGCATCCACAGCTTGCACATGATGCGCGGGACGTCCGGGTTCGCGGCCGCGTACCGCTTGATGGCGGCGCGGATGTCCTCGAGGCACCCGCAGTCCTCCAGGCTCAGCTTGCGCAGCGACTGGCCGAGGGGCAGCAGGTGGACGTGTCCGTCGATGAAGCCCGGCAGGACCGTCCGGCCCTGCAGGTCGTGTGTCGTGACCTCCTGCCGCGGCCCCGATGATGAGTGCTTTGCCTCGAGGTCTTTTGCGGTGCCCATCTCCTGGATGATGCCGTCTGCGACAAACATGGCCTCGGCAAAAGACGGTTGCGTCTCGAGGCCGGTGTCGGCGTTGTGGAGAAAGATGCGTCCGTTGACGAAGAGTTCGCCGGTGCCGGCCGCCGCCTGTGCTACCATGGTTTTTCTTTGATCTGTGTCGCGGGGAGGGGGGAAGAGAGAAAAAATAGAGAGAGAGAGAGAGAGAGAAGCTGCCGGAGGAGATCGCGAGATGTGTCGTTATTGACGCGGGGTGCCAGGTGGTGGTGTGAGGGATATGACCTCTCTATTGGACTTTGGCCAGAGCGCGCAATGCTCGTCGCGGGGTTCGCATGGTGGGGTGTACCCACCCCAAGGGTACGTACCTCAGATTTCTTAAGATCTGCCCCCGTCTCGGTTCCGGGGTTTCCCCGATTGTCGCCGTCCCGGTGTGGGGCAGTGTTCTCGGTGTTCTCGGCGCTGTCGGTGAAGCCGGGGCCGGAATGAGCATAGCCGCCCTCCTTCCCCGTTGAGCTGCTCTATGGTTTTATGGAAAACAAGGCAAGTGCGACAGTACTTTCCCAAAATGCACCTGCTGACGACAGGCTTTTCTCATAGTCTTAGTCTTCCGGTAGTTCCAGGTGTTTCGTTCTATTAGTCCGTCAACTGTAATTAATCAACATAAGAACCCAATAATTAACCCAAGAACCTACGACGTGAGCTTCGCAGTTCTTTTAAGAACAGAACGAATTGTTCTTCCTCATTCCTATCTTTCAATTTCCCTTCGATTCCATTCCCATCGCATCCGTTCTTGAACTCGACTCTCGACACGCCGCGCACCTTCCCAACGGCACAGGGGACGTTCTACTACGACAATATCCAGACCACCTACCGCCATTTGAGACCGTGGTTTCCATTTTCATCGGCTTTTCTCAAGTCTCTACCGCTCTTGGCGCATAGTATCAAAGGGGAAGAAGCACCGAGAACGTTCCCGCGATCGTTCGAACCGCTTTGCAGCCTTCTTTCCCACTGGGTATCCATCAAACCGAGCCTTCTCTGCCTCATCCTCTCTACCCTTGTTCTCGTTATTCTCTTCGACAGTCTTGTCTCTTTCCACTTTCTCGACAACAAAATCATACTGCAATCCGCACTGCAGGCACAAGTACTCAGCCACCCCAATTCTTTTCGTTCTATTTGCTCTTCACCCCTAACCTCTACCGCAACCCTCGCCGCAAATCTCGAGCAGTTGAACCTACTTGCCGTCTGCAACCCATTTACCCCTGTGGAAATTTGTCACTCTAGCTTATCATTGGCCTTTCCCACTAGAGGGCCTGCCTGACAACAAATACCCAAGGTAGTACCTGCCCTACTTACTTCTGCCCTACTTGCTCCGTTGATATTTTTCTTTTCTTTTCATTTCTTGCTTGGAAGGTCTCTTTTGAAAAATTTGTCTCATCCATCACTCCCCTAGCTCATGGTTTTGACTCGAAAATTTGGCTAAGAATCATCCCGTGCCAAGGTTCTTATGCGCACCGCGTCGATACTCGCGAGTTGCAATACTTTTGTTGCCTACGCGACGCAACCAGCGCACCTCATTGATTACAAGCCCAAAAATGTTTCGGATCACAGATAATCTGCGTCTGACCAAGAGAGAGCCGGATGATGAGGCCCAACCAGCTCCTGATGACGAGGATTCAACTGCTGCCACCCCTCCCTCGCACAAGGCATTCTCGTACCGCCACAAGATGAGGCATATGAAGGACCCTGAGACCTGGGAACAGTTTACCCGGCAGGTCCTGCCAATTCTGGATCGACTCGAGCCGGATTGCGAGAGAATTGTCGCGTCCCGAAAGCTCCAGCCCGCGGTAAGAACAGCCGCGTCTCACTGGTTGCAACAGATTCGCGACCTCCGTGCACGAGCCGAGCGTTCCACGCAGACTATCGTCGGCGTTCTTGGGAACACTGGTGACGGCAAGAGCTCCATCATCAATGCTCTGCTGGACGAAGAGAAGTAGAACACCCCTGCTGGTTCATTGTCCAAAGATCATGTTCAGCTAATGCTAGCTAGCTTGCTTCCTACGAACTGCATGCGTGCCTGCACAGCCGTCGCCACCGAGCTGTCTTACAACCATGACGAGGACAATGAAAACCCTTACCGAATGGAGGTGGAGTTTATCTCACGTCAGGAATGGTCATGCGAAGTGAATGTTCTTCTTAGCGACCTTGTTGCGAACGGGGGCATGAATATGGACGACATGGACCCCAACAGTGATGCTGCTAGGGCTCTTGCCAAGATTCTCGCGGTGTATCCCTCACTGGACACTCAAACGCTGACCGAGAGCAGCTCTGCTCAACTCGTCGAACATCCAAACGTGCGAGAGCTTCTAGGAACGACAAAAACCATGAAGGCACCCTCTGCTTCGGAGATCCGAGAACAAATCACGCCTTATGTCGACTCCAAGGACAAGGATGATGAAACGGCAGCTCATTGGCCCCTGGTCAAAGTTGTTAGGATATTCACCAAGGCTCGCGTCCTTTCAAATGGCGTCACCATTGTCGATCTAGTAAGTGGCCATGGCTTATCCTCTTAGGGGTTTCTAAAGTTTGTTGACACGCATCGCCGCAGCCTGGCCACCAGGATTGGGATGCAGCCCGAGCTGCAGTTGCTTCCCAGTACATGAAGGCTTGCTCGGGCATCTGGATCGTGGCCCCCATCAACAGAGCCGTCGATAACAAGACTGCCAAAGATCTCATGAGCAACTCGATTAGGCGCCAGCTCAAGCTTGATGGAGCATACTCGGCCCTGACTATCATCTGCTCGAAGACGGATGATATCACAATCAACTCGGCCATGGAAAGCTTGAAAGGCAAGCTCTGCAAGGAAACCATGCAAGCATGGGAGGACGCCCTTGCATGTGACCGACGCATCAAGGCTCTAGAGAAGGAGCTTATGGCACTTCGGCAGCGTCGCGGTGTGACTCAGGCACCCGATTCGGCCGGTTCCCGCGTGAGACGGGCGAAAAGAGCAAGGACGGAAGCTCCCAGCAAGTCTCGTGCCACTGCTGCCTTGCTTGAACCCGCCGACGAGGATGCTGGTACTGAGCCACGCACGTCGAACTTTGATGAGAAGCAACAGGAACTCTACGATTGTAAGCTCGAAAAGAAAGATCTGATGGATCAAGTCCATGCGCAGTGCATCCAGAGACGGAATGAGCTTTCCAGACAAGCTGTCAAGCGACACCTTGCCAAAAGCTTCCAAGAGTAGGAACCCCCCCCTTTGCGAGTCGAACTGTCATCTTGGAACTAACTATCCGGCGCAGCCTTGACCGCCAAGATGGACAAGGCTATGAAACCCAATCTGACGGAGAGCCCCGCGACTATGAGGACATGTCCCGCCAGACTCCCGTGTTCTGCACCAGTAGTCACGTCTACCAGCAGATGCGAGGCCTTCTCATGACCGACAACGACTTGACGCCCGGATTCGAGACTGAGGACGACACCGAGATTCCTCAGCTTCAGGATCATGCTCAGAAGCTGACCGAGGAGCTGCGTGTCGCTAAGCAGAGAGAAGTGCTGAGCGGCATCTGCCAAATCTTAAACTCGATTGCGATCTGGGCACAGGATGCTTCGAAATCGACCGTCACCATTGACTCGGAAACTTTGACAACTTTGTTGCAAATGTTTGAGGCTGTGAGTGAAGTTGAAGTTGTTACGAAAGAATAACCGCCGAAGCTAACATGACTTGGCAGAATCTCAAAGCTGACGGTCAAAGCTGCATCGACAGGCTAGATACGGAAGCGCAAACCAAACTCTATGACGAGCTGACTCGCTTGACCAGCGCCGCTACCTCGCAGGCTGGAATCATTGCCGAGAGATGGCGGAGCATCAGCTGGAATACCTTCAAGGCAACGTGCCTGCGTGGTGGAGTGTTCAAGGATAATGATCTCAATGAGCAACTTCTTGAGCCCATCAAGAGCGGCATCTCTGCTACTTGGAGCAACTTCTTCCAGTTCAATGTCGCCAGTGTGCTAGATGGCTTCTCGGTCGCAGCCACCGAAAAACTGATTGCGTTCCACGAGGGCATTGTCGCACGGCTTGGCGACCATGACTTCAGCGAGCTACAGGCTTCCGTGCAACTTGATCAACAGTTGATGCTTCACAAAGAGCGCATCCTGCGGCTTGCCGCGCAGAGTCGGGCGGACATTGACCAAGCCCAGAAAGACGCCAGTCGCGCGTTCAACCCGGCGGTGGCAAGGGCAATGAAGCCCGGCTACCAGCGATGCACCGTCGAGTCAGGCAAGTCTTCCTCTTTTCACCCCCTGCGGATAGTGCAATATAGACTGACTGGGCCTGCGGCTTTCAGGAACGGGAGTAGTAAAACGAATGAATGAAGCGATCCAGCAGCACATCCGCAGAAACAAGTTCAAGATGTTTCGCCATGCTGCGAGGGACGTCAAGCACATCATTGGGCAGGGGATGAAGCTGGTCGACGACAACATGACGGAGCAGGTCAAGACCATCGCCGCGACAATGACAAACGACTACATGCTCGCCCTGGCTGAGAGACAGGAGTACGCCCGTCACCATGAAGCCAAGTTCAAGAAGGACGTTATGGAGGTATTGGAGACGGCCGCGAAGCATTTCAAATGATCACAGCGGAAGACAAAGGACTTTGTGGGGGGGGGGGGACCTTTGGATTCATGATCAATAGCTGGTTGAGAGAACAGCACTTGCTGGCAGCAGGATGCACACCATTTCATTCAAGACTGGCGGCATATTCTCGCAATTCGATAGACTTTGGTCATTTCTTGACAAATCTCATCGATGCTTGAACTTGACATGAGTGCCAATGTTGGTTCAAATGCGTAAATGAACTCTTCCTCAACTCTTTTTAGTCGATAAGACTTGGGTACTTTATGGTAAGACTCAACTGCTTGAAGCGTTGTGCTTTCATAGTCGCAACAAACTAAATGCTGTAATCGATAACAATTAATAAATGATGGAAAGGGAAAAGAAAGATGCGTTGATCCCAGATGTCGCCTCACCCAACTACGAGACTGTCATTAAACGATGTGCCCCTGACACATGTTTCCAGCAGTTCTCCAGCAGGTTGCGAGTTGGTCGATCGTGGAGTTTCTCCGCAGATTGGACAGTCTTGCGTCATGTAAAAAGGGAGGTTCCGGCTGAAGAGGGGATTTAGTGCTGACACGAAAAAGTGCCGGTTAATAATATCTCGATGATGATGCTGGGCGTAGGCTGACCGATGCCGCTTGGAGATGATTAATACCGCTGCGGCAAGCTGCAACGCGTGTAAGCCGGAGGCCAAAGTCAACACGCCGGGAACCCGAACTAACTAGTAAGAATGCAGAGTCTCAATACCGATTCCCAACGATGACCTTCACTGTTGCTCCATTCAAGGGGGGTTTGAACCAGGCAGTAGTGTGCTGTAATAGGATATTCACGTCAAAGATGTCTCATTATTCGTCATACGCTATAGGATTTTGCATGCTCGTGGCCTTCAAGCAGGTGCAGGAAGGCTTCAGTCGTTCAGCTTCATCAATGAAACACGGGTATCGTCTGATTCATCCCGGAGTAATTAACTGAGCTTCGGCATGGCTCCACGTAATGAGCCCTCAACTCCCCTCCCCCCCCCGCCCCCACACTAGACGTTGGCGAGCAGGTACTTGATTCCGTTCCACTGCTCGATGGCGCTGGGCAGGATCTGGGCGGCGGGCAGGACGAAGCCACCGCCGGCGGCGCCGGCGGGCCTCAGCTCGATGGTCCAGGCGACCTCGGCGCCGGCGGCGCCGGTGAGGTAGTCGGGGGCGCTGCCGGTGGTGGCGTAGAGGGTGGAGCAGCTGGGCCCGTAGGTGAAGCGGGTGCCGTAGGCCTGGGCGATGGTGTTGGCCGTGTTGCCGGCGAGCGTCATCTGGCGCGCGTGGTTGGCGGCCCGGGCGGAGCAGTCGTAGCCGTAGGGCAGCAGGATGTACTGCCCGTAGCTGTGCCAGTCGATGAAGAGCTTGATGCCGCGGCCGGCGGCGAGCCGGTCGGTGTAGGCCTTGAGGGCCACCATCTCGGGCGTGTCGCCGGCGGCCTGACCCTTGTACGTCTCGGAGCAGAAGCTCGTCGAGGCGCCTCCCGGGAGTTGCCAGTTGAAGGGCCAGTTGCTGTGGGTAGAGGTTGTGAGCTTTTGTTTTTGTCTCTCGCATATGATGGGACTACTACATACCGGTTGATGTCGGTGCCGATACAGGTGCTGCCAGACCGGGGCTGACGGTTCTTGCGCCAGAGACGGTCGTTGGTCTGACTGTAGGCGAAACCTAGTCCGGGTTTTCCATCATCAGTGACTGTAACGCTTGCGGGGACGTCAATATTAGAGAATTAGTCGGCTTACCGTCAGGGTTGACGATGGGCAGGATGTAGAAGTCGTACTTGTCAAGAAGAGCCTTGACAGCAGCGTCGTTTTTTTGGTAGCCGTCAATAAGCTGGTAGGTCAAGTACTCGACCACCTAATTTCCAAATCTTGGTAAGCAATCTCTCTTTTTGAGGTCTCAAATAACGTGACACAGGGGGGAAGGGGGGGGTTCCCAGTTGGCGTACCATGGTCGTGACCCATTCGCGGGCGTGGACAGTACCGTGCCAGTAGATGGCGGGCTTGGAGCCCTTGCCGCCGCTGCCCCAGAGGTGAATACCGAGGAGCGAGCGTCCGCCGTACGAGTTACCGGCGTTGATCAGCTCCGAGTTGGAGGGGAAGTTGGACTGCAGGTCGCGGATGAACTGCTGGTGGTCGGCGAAGGTGTGGTAAGAGTTGAACCACGTCAGGCTGGGAAGAGCCTGGAGGCTGATATCGCCGTTTCCTGAGAGACGTCCCCGTCAGCATCGTCACTTTGAGTCTTTGCCAGAGTCGTGGGAGCTTTGGGGGGAGAAACTCACTCTCGTAGGGGGCAAACTTGCCCTCCTCGGCGATGATGGCGCCGAGGTCCTCGTGCAGGACCGAGGTCTCGAGGCCGAGCTTCTCGAACTTGGAAATGTCGCCCGCGGGGATGGCGACGTCGAGGTGCTCGCTGTTGTCGAGGTTGAAGGGGATGGCGGCGATGTTGGCGATCTTCTTCTTGATCGAGGCGGCGTCGTTGTGCGTGGAGATGCGGAAGGCCTTGAAGCCGTCGTAGCTGATCTTCTTCTCCAGGGGCGTGACGGCCGCGGCGGACGCCAGCGGCAGCACGAGGGCGAGGCCGGCGAGGAACTTCATGGTCGCTTGGGGCCCTTGGGGGGGTGCGGGTGCTGCTGCTTGTCTAGCTGCTTCCGTGAACAGTTCCAGATGGGACGGAGAAGCTGGTGGGAGAGAAGGGAGAAAGGAGGGCGCTGGGCAGGCTGGAAGAAAGACTCTGAGAGGAACGAGACCATCTTTCCCCGAACGATTCGTCTGCCCTCTCTCTTTATGGAGATCGGACGACGGACATCTTGTGTGGTCATGTTGCGGTGTGAGGGAGTCAGAGGGACGGGAAGTTGCTGTGTGTGTGTGCGTGTGGCACCAGCCCGAGATGGTGTCACCAGTCCGAACCTTTGCAGAAACAGGTAGGTGTGATTGCGGCTTCTAAGCGCCCCGGCGCCCCATGATAAGAGGGTTCTCTTTTTTAGAGAGAGCTTCCATGCACAGAAAACCCCGCGGTGGTGTAAGTCGGATGAACAACCCGGGGCGGGCGGTTCCAGGCGAGCCGATGTCCATCGCCAACTCCCTCGAGGACGGCAACTTGACCGGATTGGGGAGCAAATGCCGGACGGGCCAGGGATCAGGGCCAGCCACTGCCGAGCAAGACGAACGCTGCCCCGTGAGGGGGGGGATGGGATGGATAAAAACAGTCCGGGGCAACTCACATAAGACGGCCAGCTGAACATGCTGAGGGAATAAAACAACAGGCCGTTGGGGGGGGGGGGGGGGCTGGCCA
>PJEX01000306.1:0-22488 GCA_005350895.1 Colletotrichum tanaceti
AGACTTTATAAAGAAGCTCTATACTATTAGAGATAGTATTAGAACTACCTAGAGAGCTAATATTTCTAACTATAAGTACTCCTATAAATTATAATAATTATTTATAATAACTATTTTTAGTTTACTACCTCTAGTCTAAGACCTATAGGAAGTCTAAGATCTCTAGGGAGATTATAAGCTTATCTAAGAAGAAGGTTATTTAGCGTAAGCCTAAAAATACTTAGGCCTAGAAGCCTACTACCCCTAAGAGACTCCCTAAGGAGATCTAAGAGTAACTAAGTATATATAACCTATATTATTACTATATCTATAGATACTAACAAGATATTTAAAGAATGTAGTTTTACTTATAGTCTATATTCTACTTATACTACTTAAGAAGCATTCTAATACTATAGTTATAGGGTAGTAGTAGATAGAGAGTACTAAAAGTCTTATCTAAAATTAACTATCTAATCTTTTTATCTAAAATATTATACCTAGTGTACTTTTATAATAAGAATTTTCTTAACCTAAAAAACCTATACTAGCCTTAGCGTGTAGGTATAGGGAATTATTAAACCTATACCTAAATTTTTTCAAACCTATACAACCTAAAACCTAGATACCTATACCTATAGGTTAGAAAATAACCTAACCTAAATCTTTGGGTACCTGTGGGTCCCCATGGGTCAGGTATTTTTATGTCTACTGACATCGTACACACCACATAGAATAATGGACCAAGGCAGCGGGTGACTACCCCTCCCCTTATGTCATGCCTCTCTGCATGTATATCTTTACTCTCGTTGGCTGGGACGTGTTGCGCTCTGTTCGAGAGAAAGAGCCAGAAAAGGATTAGATTGGGTGTCCTTCTGCAGTCGGCACGATTCCACACACACAATCTCCTCCACATCTCTCTTCCACGTTTTTCACAGCCGTGATCCGTACTGCAAGATGTCTGAGGCACCTGAAGTCTTTATCGAATGCCCCTACGACCGCATCTCAGAACGGTGTTTGCAGTGGGTCGACGGCCAGAAATCACAGTCAACGTCTAGAATGACCCGCCAATGTCCCTACCTAGTTGGTACATAATTAGTCGAATCGCTTGCTCATTCAAGAGATTGGCCAAAACCACATGTCGGTCTATGAATATAAAGTGTTGTGTAATTACTTGGAGTACAGAAGAATTAGCGAATGTACTGCGATTTGGGTCTAGCGAAAGGCAAGAGCCGAGAGTTCTCAGCCCATCATAGCCCATGAAGAAGTCTGTCACAAAAACAACGCTGTTAGTTGTAGGCAACGACTAACGCCTTATATCTCGTGACAAAGTCAATCACAGTTCGTAAACGTGGTGATAATTGTGCTTGTTTTTTCCAAGTCCCACGGCTAACTATTTTGGGCTAGGGGCCCATAGAGCTGACATGATCGCACGGATACTGAGTACGTAGATCGCTTCAAAGTTTTGCCGGCGTCGCCCGTGTTTCTCCAGCCAATCACACGTCAGCAGTCACTCGATCCCTGCAGGACCACCAAAGTTGCAGAATCCCGTGGGAAATAGTTAAGTCACACATTAACCGTTCATCCATGGAATCCACCATCACGACGACGCGAGACAGGCCAAGTGCAGCCACGAGCGCCACTGCTGCCGACTCTTCGATGCGACCGCTTTTCAAAATTGATCAAGTCCTCAAAGGACGTAAATCGACATACACCATTGTCAAGGAACTCCACAGGGCTGTGGACGAAGGCGCCGTCTATTTGGCCAGGTGAGCACTGAGACCTCATCGCCCTTTGCTCACCCACCCATGAACCTCTCTTAATCCGTTGTCGTAATTACGGACTGTAGGGATGGAAACAAAAAACATTGCATCGTCAAAAGCATCCGAGGCCATTGGCGCTTACAGAACGAAGCCGACATTCTCCACCGCTACCAGTCCAAGACCCCATTCCTCCGCCCCATCATTGATGAGGTCCAGGAGCCAGCCGATCCACCCTCAATCATTCTGAGGCATTTGGACAGTGAACTTCTCACGGAATCGAAGAAGCAGCGGTTCACTCGCCCCGAGATCAAGCACGTAGCCAGATGCATCCTCCAGGCCCTGCTGGTCCTCCACAAAGATGGCATGGTCCACACGGGTACGTAGTGACCATTGACATGCTGATCTTGTTGCTTATAGGTCCTCTTGGTTCTCACCAAGTTCTTTTCTTTAGATGTGAAATTAGACAATGTTTTTGTCAACTACGGCCAAAGCAACCAGCGCTTCTCGGAAGTCCAACTCGGTGACTGTGGGGGTGCTGTCCACAAAGATTCAAACTTCGCCAGGGAGGGCCACTTTATCGGGGCTGCCTTCACACGCAGTCCGGAAGCTATGCTCCAGCTTTCTTGGGGCACACCAACCGACGTCTGGTCATTTGGAAATGCGGTTTGTCTTGAAAAACGACTCGCTGTTGTTTCCCTCAACTTGACTTACCCGTTCCAGGTTCTCAGTCTTGTGCACGGGGGCGGTTACCACCAATTCGATCCCGGCTGGGAGAAAATGACACCAGAAGACCAGGATTATGAGTTTACGGTTCTGAAGCGAATGTACAACTCTCTCGGCCCGTTTCCGCCGTCCATTGCCGACATCCTTGACCCGGAAACCTTTGAGATTATCCATTTCATCGCCCAGCAAGGACCTCCGCAAAGGCCACTTCAAAGGTGGACCACAGAGGAGATACCTTCTGCCGACAATGAATTTCTTAGGCGTATCCTAAAACTAGACCCTCGGGACCGGCCAACAGTGGAAGAAATTCTGGAGGATGAATGGTTCACGGAGGAATCGGACGATACTCGGGGGCTAATACGCGTGTGGTCTAAATCGGCACCTTGTATCAATAGTTGTCGCAATAAGAGTGTTGGAACGCAGACCGGTGGCCATTAAAAGTATGTGTGTTGACACTCGGCCGAGCCATATCTTGACTGATATATCTTCACTGAAACCCTTCCAATAACATCTCTTTGCATAACTTCTTAGACAAAAGCAGTCGTCATTCGAACTCTCCAATCGGCGTGGCCACGTCCCTTTTGGCATTGAACGCGAAAGATCGCCGGGCGGCCTCCGCATCGTTTCATGTTTCGAGGGCAGACCCTTGGCCTTGGCTCCCCTAGTTGCTGGACGCCTGAAGCTGAGGCTCTGTGTGCACGTCATCGCCCAGGGCTCCCCAGCTGAAGCTGGTTCATGCTTTGCAGAGCTGCCGTGGGTTGGAAGGCCGCGAGTGGAAGTGGCCCGAGGTAGCAACCGACATGTGAATCACGGCACTGTGATCCGTAGAATGATAAAAGACTGCGAAGGCCGATAGAAACGTGGGTTGGACTATTCCTATAAGTTATAACCAAGAGCAGCCTCAGCAATACATTAGCACAAGACCAAGCCTTTTGAATCAACCTATAAGCAACATATAAGCCAACACCATGTCATTTGCCGATATTTCCAAGAGCCTCAGCGACATCGAGCGCAAGGTGACCAAATCCATCAAGATCCTCCAGAAGGGCAACGACCTGAACTACAGGGATGCCATCAAGCTGGGGACCAAGTCCAATTCGATCGTCAGCACCATCAATAAAGGCATAAAGGAGTATGGGGTGAGTGGCCTGTTTTCTAGCCATCTACGTACGCCCCCGAAGCGGCTCGGCTGACAGTGACACCGGCACGCCCGACAGAACTTCGACCCGTCCGATGACGATGCCAAGAAGCTCCTGGGCCAGATGAGCACCATCGTGCATCTGACCGAGACCCAGCTGAACACCATGGTGGCCAACAAGGGCCGGCTTGAGAGCTTGAAGGTCGGTGGCCTCGTGAGGAAGAACGTGCAGAAAACCGAGGCGGCCAGCAAGGACCTCTCCAACGTGATGATCGCAAAGGCCCCCGCGGGCAGCAGGGAGGATGCCGAGACGCTGGAGACGAGGCGCCAAGCCGCTTTCGCCAAGGCCGTTGCAGCGTTTGCCAGCTCTACTGGTGGCGAAGACGAGGCGCTTGGGGACGACTCTGATTGAATGCAGTTGGCACGATGTAGTTCATACCTACATTCAGAGTGATGTCGCAGTCCAATAATACAAGCCGGTTTCTTGGTAAGCAGCTGAGTGAAATGAAGGAGAAGCCTCACAAGGAAAACAGCAGAGGCTTAGGTTAAAGTTCACGTAACATGATGGAGGAAGTTGTCAACTGAGGCCGTGAAGTAAGCAGAGGTTTTGGAACTAGGCGATTTAAATACTGGATTGTGCTCAGGACCACAAGGTTTGATGGAGATTCGCAAGGGGAACCAACATGTAATACCACTTGTTGCAAACGAGGATTTGTTGAGGTAGGTAGAAGAGATTCTGTGTTATGATCACAAAGCGGGCGGCGCTGCGGATCGGGGGTCCGGGCCGTAATTACGGACCCGGGACCCGAGCGAAATGAGTTGACTCGAGTCTCGATAGCGGGAAAACCGGCACAGAGTGAGTGACGAACACATCGCTTTGACACTAGGTTTCTGAGTTATGAAACCAACTGCTTGTCTAAGACTCGCTGTTTTACGACATGTGTATATACCGTGCATATGCCGTTGGGATAGAGGCAAGATCGTAAAGTTAATCGTTCCATGAATTAAACAACATTGTAACACGATCCACATACGAATATGATTTTCTTCTCGACAAGACAACTTCTTCATGGCCCAGTGTTAGCCGGAAAGGGCTTAGTGTTGAACTGTTTTTTAAACAAAGTCTCCTTAATTCTGCAGCCTGCAAACTCTAGACCAGCATCGAAGAGGGGTTCCGACGATCCGACAATGTCTCAATTACCTTTTGCTTGTGCTTGACTAATTACTCTCCCACATCCCGATCACTGACCGCTTAATTCAACCTTCTATATCGATCATAGCATGGACTCTCTCCCTCAAGACATAATTGACGAGATTGTTTCCCACCTGGTCCCACCAGACTCCAAGCCAAAGGCACCGTACGATGTCCGCGGCAGGCCCCCTCACCCCCTGGCCCCAGTTGCTGCTGTTTCGCGTCGCCTCCAAACCGCAGTGGAGAGGTTGACGTTCAGGTCCATCAAGATCACCAGTGACGAGCTGACCAGATTCGACAAGTTGCTCACACCGCCGAGACGGCGTCACCTCGCCAGCTTGACCGTCACCGTCCTTCTCCCGCCCTACGACGACGCAGCGGCCCGGCGGGCGGAATCGCCAGAAGAGCGGATTGCCAACGACGAGAGCTACAGCCGGGGCATAGCAGCGTTGTTCGGGGTGCTTCACGGCTGGGAGGCGGAAGACTCCGGGACGATAGCATGCCGCCTGGCACTGTTCATAAACCATCCCGAATCGCCTTCTGACAATCCGTGGCGGTTCAACTACGCCCCCTGGGGCGACGCGTCTCCCGAGGAGGACGGCATCTACGAGGGCAGATACCTCCATTCCTACATCCGACTGCTCGGCTCACACGCGCTACCGACCCTGGAACGAGTGAAGCAGCTGGCGATGCTCCGGCCGGATGACAGGTACGGCCACCGAAACACGTGCCCGAGGGTGCCGATCGACCTCGCCTCCAAGATGCCGAACCTCGAGTCGGTGAAGCTCAGCATGGACGACGACGAGAAGCGGTTCCCGGACATGCGCGCGCGCCACCGGAGGGAAGCCGCGGAGGCCATCGGGAAGCTGTCCCTGCCGGCGCTGAACAAGGCCGACCTCGATTTCTTCGTCCGGAGGCAGAGGGACGAAAGGGCCCGGCCGCCGGCTCTGCACGACCCGGGCGTCCCGGACCCGCTGAGCGCCGTGATCTGTGAGTTCTCTCAGAGTCTCGTGAGCCTCAAAGTCTCGGGCGTCTTTGACGAGTCCCTCGTCCGTCCCATCGGACATCTCGGCGGCACGCCCTGGCCGAGCCTCCGGTTCCTCGACATCAAGCTCCTGATCACCACCCCGGCCGGCGGCTGGTACTTCACGAAGCGCGACGACGTCCCTCCCCAGCCGCAGCAGCCTCCGCCGCCGCCGTACGCGCACCGGTCGCGCGCCAACATGGCCCACGAGGACCTCCACCTCGAAGACTTCAGCTTCCTCGAGGAGGCCGCCCACGCGCTGCTGAGCCCGGTGCACGTGTTCCGCGGCAAGGCGGACGACGAGGCGGTGGCGCCGCTGGTCGGGGCCTACGCCGACGCGCTGGCGGCGATGCCCAGGCTCGCCTCGGCCGCGCTCAACTTTGAGCTCGAGGACGAGGTCGACGGCGAGCCCGGCTGGTTCTGCGTGGCGTACTTCGCGCCCTGCCGGGGCGCCTCGCGGCACCCGCCGCGGATGATCTGCCCGGACTGCAACCGCGGCCCGACGCGGCAGCTGGTGACGCTGCTGCTGGGGTGGGAGCCGGACGAGGCGCTGGCGGTCAAGCTGCGGGGGATCGGGAACGAGTTCCACGCGGAGCCCATGGTGGAGAAGACCATGGCCGAGTTCCTCAGGTTTCACGAGCCCGAGGTCGAAGAAGGCTTGACGTGATGGTCTGGTTGGACAGAGATGAAGTTTATGATCCAACCGTCAGCCTCTTGACCTTTCAGACCTTGCAGATCATGACGGCGGGGGTAATTATCCGAGTCCCGACCTCCCTGACTCCGGTTTGGGAAAGTATCTTGATACGGTTATTGTTGCCTGTACGCAAGTACGAGCTTGGGTGTCCTTTGTTATTCCAACGGGAGCGATCCAGGGTTCCCAATTTTGTCGAAGCTCGAGACGAAACGAGGCCGAAGGCGCTCCTGGCTGTGCTGCGTTCTCTTTAGGCTCGTGATTCTAGACCCTGGGGGGGCACCCTGAGCTGGTCTGGGTCAGGAACTTGTTGCTGCGAGATGTTAAACTAGGCAAGCCGGTCAAACGCTGCACGCTCTAAAGAGCGGCCGCAATGAGAAGAGCAAAGAGATCCTCAAGTATGCTTGCTTTCGTTTGTCCCTGGGATTGCTGGTTCCCAAGACTCAGAAGAAATTCTCCCTCTTTCTCTCTCTCATGTACCAACCGTGCGAGCCGTCGGGCTTTCGCCGAGCTCGCAGAGGCGTCTGTCGCTTTTCCAGTTCCATGGCCTTTCCCAAAAAAGAAAAACCCCCCATATTTGCCGGGCTGTTTCCACTCCGTACAGGTGCGCAAAATGATTCTCTCGGACGACGGGCAGAATCTCTCCACGTTCCCGTTGTAAACCGAGTTCACGTCTTCCCAGGGTAACTGGCATTCTATAATACTCATGGGACCCCACCGAATAATGCAGCATGAGCGTGAGCCTCCGCTCAAAACTCGAAGGCTCTGGCGGCAGTATCAGGTGTTTCCGCGGGGCGTGTCGAGAGTGTCCGAGTCGAGCTCTTTCGGGTCCGCTACTTTACTTAAAAGGGGCACGGAAACCAGGTCGCCCGATGCCGAGCTGGCGGAGGGCGCAGTTTTCGCCGCCGCCGCCGCAAGAACAACAGCTTTTAGATGTCCCTGGTTTCGGCTGGGTGATGACCACTTGAGAGCAAAGCGGGCTGGCTTCATATTGGCTTGTGTGGCTTGGAGGTTTAAAGGGTGTAAGACGCGTTCCCTGCCAAGTTCAGACGCGCTTCTGGTGTGTGTGTGTGTGTGTGTGTGTGTGTGTGTGTGTGTGTGACCAACAGAACGATACAGTTCGTCTGGTCGTATCCTGCACATCATCGAGTTTATCGAGTGGCTGTGCACGAGAACGACCGAAGAGCTCCCTTCCTCTCGATGCCAAAATCGCCATCGAAGAATGGACTGGCGACCATGGCGATGCATTGCTCGTTCGACAGTGTTACCCATCCGTGTAAGTCGCCCTCTTGTCTCTCTTCCCCAAGGATGGGAAAGCCTGACTCGAGTGTACGGTCACCCTCGCACCCCCTCTGACGGACATTAACGGCACCGACCACAGAGTTTCGAGGACACGGGAGATACCCCCCGTCTGGAAATGGGCGATTCCGTCTCAAGTTGCTGGGTCCGTCTGTCCCATCTCTTGTCGGCTCTCCCTTGCCAACTTCTCTCACAGACCAACCGACGCCAAAGAAGAGAGAAAGAAAAAGAAAAAAAAGACGACACTGACTCAACGGGCGGCCACGGCCACATAACCACAACGCACAACATCAAGGTCGACATGAGTGGCTGCTCGTTTCAGCCCGCCCGTCTGGCTGCGACGCATATCTCATACCCTCTACATAAATTTAGCTTTCCGGGGGATGGAGGGACCTCTTACCGTCTTCGGCCTTGACGGGCTGGTTCCAGAGCGCCATCGTCTCTTCACTTACACCATGCTGCAACGAGGGTCTCCCCCCCCCCCTTCATCACCCGTCCGCTATTACGCCTCCACTCTCCCGGCTTGGCTGAGTATCCGTAGGGCGGCCGTCGCAGGGGCTTATTTAGTGTCTTTTCCAACGGGGTTACAATGCCATGGATATAGTCCCGAGGACGTCGCCGGGATGTGGCCACACTGCGAGCCTCGAACTTCTCCCTCCCCCCTCCCTCCTTACAACGTCCGCCGCCCAATCACCTCCTGGCACACCAGACTCAACGGACCCAAGTCCGCTCGGCGACTTCTTGGGAACCATGACAGTGTTTCATGTCGTATGTTGCCGTGATAGAGTTATCTTGACAGATGGAGGTATGGAGGGGGGGGCTGTTCCGTCTCACCCTTCTCAACTCCCAGTGCCTGTAAATATTACCATTCTTTAACTGCCGTCTTCCTTGCGTCGAACACTCCGTCAGTTGAGACATATATCCCCTAGAATCCCCATCTCCTGTGGGCTCGACATCTCTCCATTGTCTTTTCGTCGTCGGCCCTGTTTACTCACTTAACTTAGTCCTTAAACGCACAGCTCGTCAAAGGAGCTTCCAGAACCCCCCCCCCGCCCTCAAGACAAAAACTACCGTCACCATGCGCTCCTCCATGCTTTACCTCGTCCTGGCCGGCCTCACCAGCCTCGCGCAGGCAAACCCCCTGATCCGACCGCCCCCGCATACCGACCCGCGGGGGCTCACCACCCGGAGCCTCCCCGGCGTCTTCGCCCCCCCGACAAAGACTAAGAGGCAGGCCGCCGGCGGCGCCGTCAACAACGCCAACCGCACCGTGACGCTCATCGTCATCAAGGGCGACACGCTCGGCCAGATCGCGACGCTCCTCAACTCGGGCATCTGCGACATCGCCAAGCTCAACAAGATCGCGAACCCGGACGCCATCGACGTCGGCCAGGTGCTCCAGGTGCCCATCAACGTCGCGGCGCCCGACAACGACTCGTGCCTCAAACGCGGCAGCGCCACCGCCCCGCCCGCCGCGGGCGGCAGTGCCAAGCCGCCGGCGGGCTCGAAGCCCGGCGGAGGTGAAAAAAAGGACAAGGACAAGAAGAACCCGGAGGACCGGTACGACAAGAAGGAGAAGAAGGAGAAGAAGGGGCCCAAAGAGGAGCCCAAAGAGGAGAATTAGGAGCGTGATCCTCGTGTAGAGCAAGGCGCGCCCGGCAAGGGGGAGGGGGGATTGTGATGCCCCCAGACATGACGAGAAAAGATGACGACGACGGCGCCTCTTCGTGAGAGTTGGTTGACAAGGGAGAATTGGAGGGTTAATCTTTGCTGGCAGCGCCATGAATAAGTGGCAGCGGGTCTGTTTCTTTGACAGTTTGAGTTTGTGGAGGATGTTGACAAAGTCTGGATATTTGTGTCACATCCGGGGGTGTTTTTCTGTTTTTACCATTGTTAATACATACCTGGCTAGAACGGCTCCGTTGTTCGATATATCGAGGCCCCGAGTCTCTTATAAAAACACTGGTCCCCTCGGTGAACTTTTATTAATTACTCACTTACATACGCACACAACACAATGCCCGTTGGCTGCTGTTGTTACGAGTCAGTACATGACAAGCTTGCCGATACGTCGATTAAGTCCAAAAAAATCACTCCGACAAGAGTAATTGCCACGTTGTGGCCTTGTGGACCGGGTTGACGGTCTTCAAAGAGGTTCCCAAGCTTTTTTAAATTCTGCTGATTCCGAAGCCGTTTGTTGCTAATTAATACCGGAAAGGCCCTGACGATAGAACCCAAGATGATGTCATACGCCCCCTGTGCGCTGATTACGTATGCAGGTATACCACCTAGACTTCAGTGTCTTTCAGGGGAACCATGACCGCTGAGAGAGAGAGAGAGGACGCTACCAAAGCCAAGAGCGGCGACATTTTTCACCCTTCACATGACTTTTGCCATGGTCAACATCGGGTATTGCTGGATATATGTATGATAACCCCAGAGGTGACCAGCAGCAAAAGACAGCTCCTCTTGTTGAGGAGACTTCTTCATGAGGAAGGTTTCCTTTCTTTTTTTTTTTCTTGCTCAAAAGTCACGTTCCTCGGGTCCATCGCACAAACAATGGCGACAGCCGGATCCTCGCTGGCTTACCACGAGCCCTCCGTCGCCGCAATCATCATCCTCTCGGGCTTCCTGCTGCTGCTCAACGGCGTCAACTTCGCCCTCGACAAGCTCGTCTACTGCGGCCTCGTCGGCCAGGTCTTCCTCGGCATCGCCTGGGGCACTCCCGGCGCCAGATGGCTGCCCCAGGACATGGAGCAGTCCATCATGCAGCTCGGCTATCTCGGCCTGATACTGATCGTCTTTGAAGGTGAGGAGAAGCCAGCCAGACGTTTCTTGGCATTCTCTCTGCGATGCTGAATTCGATACCTGACAACTGCTCTGGCACAGGTGGCCTCTCGACCTCGTTCAGGTCTCTCAAGGCGAACCTCCTCCTGTCCATCGGTGTCGCCATGACCGGCATCGCCGTGCCCATGGGCCTGTCCTTCACCCTCAGCTCCATGGTCGGCGCATCTCCGCTGCAGGCCTTCGCCGCCGGCGCCGCCCTCTGCTCGACCAGCCTGGGGACGACCTTCACGGTCCTCGGCACCAGCGGCCTCACGACAACGCGCATGGGCGTCGTCTTGACGAGCGCCGCCATGATGGACGACGTCATCGGCCTGATCATGGTCCAGATCGTCTCGAACCTAGGCGGCGGCGGCGGCGGCGGCGGCGGCGGGTTCAACGCCGTCACCGTGGTCCGGCCGGTCCTCGTCTCGTTCGGTTTCGCGATGCTGGTGCCCGCCGCGTGCAAGTTCATCGTGGGACCGGTGACGCTCCGGTTGAATGCGATGCGTGAGAAGAGCCCCGGCTCGAAACTGGACGACACCTTGCGCCTGCGGCAGACTGCACTCGTCCTCCACACGTGTTGGCTATTTGGCCTCGTGGTCGGAGGGACCTTCGCTGGTACCTCGAGCCTACTGGCGGCCTACGTCGCAGGCGCGACCATCAGCTGGTGGGATAGCGAGGTGCCTCATCTCGGTGCTCGCGCCAATAATATGACAGGGGAATCTGCGACGGGGCCTTCGTCGACGGCGCCCGATCAAAAGGTTGTTGGGACCGGCTCGTCAACCGAAGCAAGTGCTGCAGTTTTGTCGGTCGCGGCGACGGCGACGGCGACGGCGACAGCCCCTGATGTTCGCGAGCCAGACACGTACAACTCGGGCGTCAACATCTATGAGTGTTACTACAGCAAGGCCGTTGAGCATGTTTTGAAGCCATTCTTCTTCGTAAGTCATTCTTCAATGTCCATCCATGTATTGACAATCGGGCTCACTATTTCAGGCATCTATCGGCTTCTCCGTCCCAATCACGAGAATGTTCTCCGGCCCGATCGTGTGGCGCGGAGTCGTTTACACCATCTTGATGATGATGGGCAAGATGCTTTGCGGGTTGTGGCTGTTGTCCTTCGCAAGCCCCCTTCAAACGGTGCAGCGGGTTGCCGCCAAGATATCTGGCGCGAGCAAGAAACGGTCCAAGAAGCTTGCTCCTGGAGCGCAGTGCGCGGCCACCGGAACGGATGCGTCCCCAAATAGCGGCGAGACGAAGCCACAGCGAGATCACAATCCTCCACAACCCGCAAACGCCACGAAAAACGCATCTCCGGAACCAGAGATGCCTGTCTCCGTGTACCCGGCCTGCATTCTCGGCTTCGCCATGGTCGCTCGCGGTGAAATCGGGTACTTGATCTCAGCCTTGGCCGAGAGCACCGGCATCTTCAGCGGCGGGACGGGTGCCCTCGATCAGCCCTCCGAGCTATTCCTGATGGTGACGTGGGCCATCACGCTCTGCACAATCATCGGCCCAATCTGCGTCGGTCTCCTCGTGAACCGGGTCAAGCGGCTGGAGATGCAGAGCGGCAAGGGAACCAGCGGGGGTGGACGGAACGTTTTAGGTGCGTGGGGTTTGAATTAGACGAGATAAAAAGGGTGTTTTTTCCGGCATGTGCCTCATATTGGGCACAGCCTGAGGTGTTGGGAGCGTTGGGCTCGCAAGTTCCATGCAATGCAACAACGAACCGCTAGATCGTAGCGTGAAAAGAACCGATACTAAGACTTGTTGCTGTTCTTGAGACCCGTGTGCCTGTCGTTTGCTGTCGTTTGCGTGTGGCAATCGTGTGCCCCCCAAGTCATGCGTTATCAAAGGTCGTCTCTTGTTGTTGTCGTGACTGCTGCCGCCACCACTGCTCCATGCCCTCCACGTCGCACCAATCGAACTGACGGGGCGCCTCGAACCACCAGCGGCGTCCCGGCTTTGGCCTGTCGCTGACGTACTTCTTCAAGCAGCCACCGTCGAATCGGTGGTTCTTGACTCCGGCGAGGAGCACGACACTACCAACCCTAGGTCTGAACTCTTCCGCGTCGAGAAAGACCGTTAGGATGACCTGCTTGTTGGTGCTGGGATCAGCAAGCCGCGCCGTCCTTTGGGTATGCGGAGGCATGTGGGATGGCTCGACGTCGGAGAGGGACGTCACGACGGCTAGGACGTTGACGGACCAATTCTGTTTGTAAGGTAGATTCGGGATGGATCGTAAAGGCGTCAATTTCAGCGGGATGCTCGGGTCTGTCCAGTCTCGCGGGAGAGCGACACATGCTGCTGGGATATTCTTCGCCTTGGCTCTACGCTCCTTCGCCTTGGTTTCCGACACTTGCATAACCTCGAAGCCGGCTTCCGCATCGTCGGCTTCCTCGTTCTGCTCATCCATCGGGGGAACATGTCGTGGTTGCGGCCCCGGCGTCGAGAGTGGTGGGTTCTGCGGTCTCGGATCTCGTGTTGGCATAGGGGGTTTGACTGTTTCCGCGCTGGCAGCATCCACGTCGCTGTCCGAGATGAAATCGTCCTCTACCACGGGCTCCTGCGCTCTTTGAGGATACATGTCTGGGGTTGTAAGTGACGTGTGCCATCCAACAGTGACCAGATCATGGATGACCAAGCAGACCATCTGCTGCATCCGCCCAGAGGAACGGTGATGGCCGGCGACATCCTGGAAGCGGACGGTGAACGCCTCCAACCGCACATAGCACCCGACCCTCACAGCGCCCGTATCGAGGAAGCGATGCATCTCCCCGCGGAGGAGCGCCTGTATACACAACTCGCCGTCCCCAAGCATCAGCCTCACGGCCCTCCATCGTCTCGAGCGCCGCACAGGGAGCGACTCAATGTCCTCGACGAGAAAGACAGATCCGGGGATGCAGTAGCGCGTGCGCAGCAGGTCGTCGATCAGGGGTTTGGGAACGAAGCGGTCGGCCTCGTCGGCGAATGCTACCTCGCCCGGTGTTGTCGATGTAACGGGCGCGTTGGAGAACATGTGAACGCGCTCATTGTCTGGTGCGCTACGCGACCGCGTCGGGTAGGTGGTGAACCGCGTCAAGGGGTGATGATGATGATGATGTTTCTGCGAGGGGTTGGGTGGGGACATGTAAGTTGTAGGCAGCGAGCAGGTCGCTGAATAGGTGACAGGGTCGTACGTTAGCGGGTACGCATGCACGTGGTCCACTTAAAACTCGCTAATGCAGGTCACTACGGAGTACTCATGTACCTACGTAGGTAGGTACGCAGCAGCTCTGTGTAACTGGCCCTTTCCTTTCGGGGTGCCCCGGCCGGAGGGTGACTAATAGGGTGATTTTCTCACTCACTCACTCACTCACTCACCCACTCACCAACTCATCACCAACTTAGCTCACTCACCTGATTGAAGTAGACTCATCTCGTGAGTGACGCTCCTAGCTAGGTGTCGACTCGAGGGGGGGCTGTGTCTCTTTTTCCACAGCCAAGTCCAACATAATTAAACTCGAACCGAGGTCCGAAAGCGACAGATCCACAGATCCACCAATCCATAATTCTTACTTTGACTACCGACACTATGGATCTGCAACACATCGAAGATCACCGTCCTCCGCATCCGTCGGGGTTACAGTCCTCCATCAACGTGCTTGATTACACATCCATCTGATCATGAGAGGTCTGCTTTTCCCTCTTGTGGCAAGACTCCAAACAACCCGCAGTATCACGGTTCAGGGCCCTCAGTTCCAGACTCCCACTGGCTTGGGTTGACTTTTTCACTCGTCTAATAATTAATCAAGCGTTTCCACTTCCTACGTCAAGACCCCCCTCTCCTCCATAGAGGTTGCAGCACGAGAAAGCCAAGTTCCTCCAAGACTCATTTTACTGGCCACATACAGCGGGGAGCGGAAACCTCGTGTTGAAAAGTTCAGATAGGTCCCGGTCCAGAACTTGGAGTTTGACCCCTATCGGTAGTCCGCCCAGATCCTTGTCGACACAGCGGCTGCCAAGTCGATGGGGCCTCGGTTTCGGGAACAAAGACTCAAGAAGAAGAAGAACGATTCGGCGGCCAGACCAGTTGCCAAGGTGCCGTGCTGCAAAAGTTAGGCGCATCGAATGGCAAAGTACCACGTCAACCGGTTGGTTCACTGCTCATGTACGCGTATTCCAGAAGATGCTAGAGATGGGGACTTCTGGCAGAGACTAGGCCGGCCGGTGAGACCTTGATTCACCTTTTCAAGTACCCGTACTCCACAGGGCCAATTGCACCAGCCACCACATGTTCACTGGATCTCTGCCTCGCCGAGTCACAGCCGCAGCCCGGTCTGCTGCCGGCCTGGTGACAATGCTGCTCTTGTGCTGGCCTACTGAGGAGGGCCTTGGCGGCCACGACTGCAACCCCGAACCATTCCTCGTTGTCGGTTTCCCAGCTACTGTATTTCTAGCTGGGAACGGGATTTGTGCCAGCGGGTTCTTGTAAGAGCCCGGACAGCCGGATCCCGCAGCCTAGTTCCAACCTATTTATGCTCCCACGCGAGGTCTGGCCAGCGGGAGGACCCTCTTCCGGAGAGTTTTGTGCAAGCTCCCGGCCAAGTTGTGCAATCTCCGCCACCCGGTGACCCTAATGCACCACATGACGGGGGTTGTTGGCACAAGGGAGACTTTCACGCTTTGGGGATGGCGAGTTGCTCTTCGACACTCGGCCAATGACTCTCTCCCCTTTTCATCATGTCTAGGAACGCCGTTCCGTGGTTAGTGAGACCGAACCATGTTGTTGCGGGGGATAGCAAAGCTTGTCTACACTTGGTAGCCTGGCTGCTTGGGCATCCGTCGGAGATTCACTGCGACTACTGACCAAAGACACATCCCTCCATCCAGAGTTCACGACTTTGACAGGAATAAGGGGCACCGAGACCGAGCCGTACCTTCCCCCCCCCTCCCCCCCTAAGCTCTCTCTCTTGGACTTCTACATGTAGGACGCATGGTCAGTCACCACGGCCCAGACGCCGTTCGCAGAATCCATCATCCAGTTCCCCGGCATGTTCGTCCGATACAATACTTTCTTTGACAGTAGTCCGTGTTGCACTTGACACGGACCAGATTCCGGATGTCATGTTGGAAGCATGGCTGGAACGAGACAACGAGAACGATATCCGCTAGGGACAGCCGACCATAATTGACATCAATAGCCCCCCGGCCTGGGCCATGCGTTTTCATTTAGAACCTGTCCCGAGGCCCGTCGCGCCCTCGGGCTAAGCTATCCCTTGCAGAAACAACAGGTCTATTTATCCCCCTCTCCTGGTTCTTCATCAAAGAGACCTACTCCCACCTCATCCTCGGGCGCAAGGCGGAACGATTCCGCGCGGAAACGGGCAACCGGGACCTCCGGAGCAAGCTCCAGGCCGACGCCAAGATGAGCGACACGTTCAAGCTCGCCATCGTCCGCGCCCTGAGGCCTCCTCTTCATGGACGCCCATCGTCACCCCCATGGCTCTCTACGTGGCCATCGTCTACGGCATTCTCCATCTCCTCATCACGACCTTCTCGTTCGTCTACAAGGACCAGTACGGCTTCGACGAGGGGACCGTCGACCTCACCTTCCTGCCCGCGGGTATTGGCATGATAATCGGCATCGGCCTCTTCGGCGCCCTCACCGACGCGATCGTCCCTCAGGAACAAGGCCAGAAACATCGAGCACACGTCCGAGGCGCGCCTCAGCCCGGTCATCGCGATGCCCCTGCGCCGTGGTTCTGCCCGTCGGCCTCTTCACCTACGGCTGGAGTGCCGAGAAGGGCGTTCGCTTCATCGCTCCCATGCTTGGTGTTGTCGTCTTCAGCATCGGCCTCATGGGTGTCATGGTAGTTAAGCTCCAGCCGCTCGAGTGTGACCGATACAAGTAATAATACATTGCTGACTCGATGAATATTAGACCTGCATCCAGAACTACCTGCTCGACTCGTATCCTCTTTACGCGGCCTCGGTCACTGCCGCCCTGGCTGTTCTCCGATCCTTGTCCGGCGCTCTGCTTCCCCTTGGAGGCCTGGAGATGTACAACGCTCTTGGACTCGGGTGGGGTAACAGCTTGCTGGCCTTCATCTCTGTTGGCCTGATCCCGATCCCTCTTGTCTTCTACATGTTTGGTGCGCGCATTCGGAGCAGAACCAATGCCAAACTCTGATATAGAGGGTGTTTGATATCGGCTGCATATTCTCATGGCGTCGGCGTTAATTACAGTAGGGATGTCAAAGGCATACAATAGCATCAAGCGATAGAAGATAGAAAATGAAGCACAATTTCCATCAAACGATTGGGGAGGCATGCATCTCCAATCGCTAAGAAATCTACTAATTTTCTAAGCGGTAAACAAATGCTTGCGGCTACTATTGTTGATCGACAGCACCGTTACTACCGAATTATGTGTAAAGACGTTGATCAAGCAACACTTATTTTCATGGCTTTCCGGGCCGTATAACTATTACTTGAAGAGAGTTAATCAGCTTCATCACGGAAGGAAACTCGGTGCTGCCCCTGATTGACCATTAGCACCTTAATTTCGGTTGTAAACTGGAACGTTACAGCTTTGAAGGTCAGAGGTGAGTGTTGAGCCTCTAACAGTCATGCCCGCTCCTACACCTTTGGCTGTCTTGATAGCGGGAAAATCCTCCACGATCGTTTGCGCAGAATATAAGGGCTTGGTAAAGGATTATTGTAAAGAAACCATCAACTGGATATAGACCATATTTGGAGCTTTCTATGCATTGAACAGCGAATCTTTGCAACATTCCCATTGGTTGTTGTAACAAAACCCCCCAGATCCAACTCTCCAAGATCATTTTCCGATGGAATGTGGAATGCAGTAGGCTTGGAGGATGTGCTGATTAAAGGTCTGCGTCGAACTTTGGAATTCCACCCGGGAATTGAAGTAGCTTGTATCTTTGCCATTCTTTTTTTCCGGCTTGCTCTTCTTTGTTGACTCCCGACAAGAAGAAAAAACCACTTGCAATGGCGGAACAGAGTCTCGACCCCCAGCCCATTTCGAAGAGGGAACGAAGGCTGAAGCGAAGCCTTGGGCGTCTTTTGAAGCCCCCAACGAGTGAGAAGAGTGATTGAGTTATCCGGATGCTGAGAAATGTGTGGACTCAGCCCCGATCGGAACGCCACTCAACTCCCGAAAAGACGCGGGTGATTCGCTCCGTCGAGGGTCTACGGCTTTATCTACGCTTCTGTGGCATTCTATGACGAGGCTCCCGACCGCATCCGGCCCGAAGTCATGTCGAAATGAGCTTGGTAAATAACGGCAGCCTGCAATCCAAGAACCGAACGTTGCCCAAACCGGCCGGCCCGGACAAGACGGCGCAAGTGCGATCTAGCCCTGTGGCTCCCACAATCAGGGTCTACCCTTTGCTTCTCCCATCCTGGATGAGTGGGTGGTTTTTCCATTCCCTTTGCTTTCTCTTTTCTTTTACTTTTCTCTTCTTACGAACGTCGGGCGCAATTCGAACCCCTCCTGTCAACGCCCGCCGCTGAACCGCCCGAGACAGAATTTCTCCATCAGCATGTTTTCTGATGTCCAAAGCTGGAGCGTTCGCCAGCTGCTTCAAACTCTCTGACATTGGGGGGGGGGAAGACAATCAACCAAAAAAAGCGCCGCACCCATCGGATGAGCTTCTTAGCCTTCTTTCGACCGGGTCAAACGCTCATCTAGTGCTCACGGCCGTAACAACCCAGGAAAGCCCCCTCCCCCCCCGAATCCCGGATCCATCGGCCGACGTCGAGTGAAGATGAGCGACGCAACGGCTCTCCCTACCCCGTCAGGGGCGACGCCGACGGGATCCCTGCCGACGGACTCCAGGAGGACCCTCGTCATCGGGGTCTCGTCGGCGTTCATGGCGATAGCGGTGCTCTTCATGGCTCTCAGGGTGTACATCAGGGGATACGTCTTGCGGGCATGGGGACTGGATGATTCAATGTTTATCTGGGCTTCTGTGAGTGGCGCGTGGGGTCTACCCCGAGCCGTTCGATTTTACTGACTCGTTCTTTTTTACAAAGATTCTTCTCATTGGATATTGCGCCGTGGTACAATGCGGTAAGTGTCCAAGTCGGCGGTCGTGGGTTCGCTGCTTGAGCTTCTGCTTCACACAAGGTGACAAGGCTGACCTCGTCTCCCCCACCCCCATCTAGACGCGGTATACGGGACAATGGGCTCGCATGTATGGACGATGCCGCAGGCCAACCTAAGGGTAGAAGGCCAGGTTAGACGCTCTTCCAAAGGTCTCATCTGCTTGTACCGGTGCTGACACGGGGCTGACGCTGACAAAAGTACCTGATTGCGATCGTCCTCATGTATCAAGTCTCCTTCGCCTTCGCAAAGGCGACCATTCTGCTCCAATACCGTCGGGCCTTCGCCCTCCCTCGCATCAGGCTCTTCTGCGATGTGCTTTCGGGGGTCCTTCTCGTCATGTTATCAGCCATACTCATCTACGGCGGGGTCATCCTGGACCGGTTTACCAAAGACGACAAAAAGCACGGTTTCCTGGTCTTTAGCTACGTCAACGCCGCCGCGCATATCGTGACGAACGTCATCATCTTCATACTTCCCATTGCTCTGGTCCAGCAGATGCGTCTTGCCCCGATGCAGAAACTCGGCCTTATTGCCAGCTTCGGTGTCGGCATTTTGTAAGTTTGGATGGACGATTCTTGTGTGGATTAACTGCCTGCTCTCTATATGGAGCAGGAGGAGGAGGAGGGGGATTCCGCCTCGTTGACCGCGACGATTCTGACTCTCGGGCTAGTACCACCGCGATATCAATCCTGCGGATCGTCAATTTGAATGCCGGCTTGAACAACAACGACGTGTCGTACGATATCGTGCCGCTGGCCCTCTTGGGCCTCGCCGAACCGACGTCGGCCATCATGTGCGCGTGCGCGCCTCTCGTGAGGCGGCTGCTGCCATGGCCCGGAACGACGACGACGTCGAGATGCGGCAGAAAAGGCCATCAGAGGCCCATGTCGGAGATCGTCGACGACTCGAACAACACCGGCCGGATGCATCTGAGGCACGACCTGCCACCGCAGTCGCCCGCGAGCCCCATGTCTCTGACGAAGCCCCAGGCGGCCCGCGTGATACTCGATGTCGAGGGGAGCGTCCACGGGGACATGGAAGGCTACCGTGCGAGCCGGCAGGCGAGAGGGAGCGTCAACGACGTGGATCCGCTGGCCATGCACCCGTCCACGCCCAACAGGAGACGAACGGAACCATGAAGCATGTCCTGCCAGCGGCGGTCCCATTTACGCATGAACATGTGGCGGGATGACGACGATCCCTCAGGCCAAAGCCTCCGTGCGATGGCGTGTTGTAGAGCGGCGAAGGTCACCGACGGGGGAAAACAGGCGATTAATTAAAAAGGGCAGACAGAGATTACAACGAGGAACTTGGCATCTTCCGTCACTTTGGCCGTGTTTTTGTTGCCCCCGTAAGTAACACGAGAGAGGATCAACAGTCCAAGGGTCCAGCCAAGGCTTTTGTCAGGAAGCAAACTTTCACCCCGGCAGCAGCAGGCGCGGCACAGAATGTCAGGTTGGTTCTCGACTGGGCAACGCTGTCACCGGCGGCTTTCGTGTGTGGTATATGGAGTACGGAGTAACATGGCATCTGGAAATCATTGACAGCTGGGGCCCTGGGGTGGGGGGCTCAACTCGGCTTGGACAACATATTTGCTTTGCGGAATATGACAGAGAGGGCCGGACTTGACCAGCCTATTCATCAATCGGCCAAGGTACAAATTTCACAATCGAAGATGGACCGTAGTGTCAGTTAATGACAGCAGTTGGACGACATTCGCTTGTCACTTTTCAATCTCCAAGGTTGATGATCTCAAAGACCGCACGATATCCTAGTCTCTAGATCCTGCCACGAATTAATAATTAATTACAAAAGGGGACATGATAATTGACTATTACCAAAAAGCAAGGACATGGGAACCCGATCATACGCAGTCGCCTGAACGTCACGGCCCATCTGAAAGAGAAACAAAACAAAAACCTCTTTTCCCCTCCCGAGGACAGACTCTCCGATGCCCATCAGACGACAACTCGCAAGCCCAGACTCGGGACCAGGCCAAACAAGACCATGGGAGTGGGTAAAGGGACATGGGGGGCCCCCCCCCCAGTTAGTGGCCTTCGGTCGTTGCTTTTTTATCGTCTCTGAATCCTGATCATCTCTGGCTCTGATTCGGCCATTCCAAGGATCACTGGGGAGTGTTCAACACGCGCGAGGGAGAAGGAGGCGTCGTTGTCGAGAGAGAGGGAGAAAAGCTGCCCACGGACGCTGCTAGGGCTGTAGTGTAAGTGAACCAAAAGGGGACCAAGATGACTGACCAAAGGATGGATGCTGAAGCCAATGATAGCACCACTTTGTTCTATTTTTGCTTTTTTTTTTTTTTTACGTCGGACACGTCGGAGCATGCTTACTTTTTGACAACCCCCCCTGGTCCCTTTTGCGAGTTCGAAAGTACCAGCTTCTCGAAACGGGCGAGAACCCACCCGCATCTGTCACTTCTCACCCCGAGAAACATAATGCTCGGACCGCCCAGCGACTCTGGTTTTTTGACACAAGCTGCTTCTTGTTCTCTCTGTTCATTACACACGGATCCTCGGGGCGGTGATCACGATTCACATTGGACTTCGCGTGGCCCACCCCCCGGCTCTCATCACAATGTCCTTCGACACCCGACTTTCCCTCCAGCCCTCCCCCCGGGCCACGCTTCTTTAGAGACAGCCCGCACTCAAGAAAAAGAAACGGTGCTTGCTTGTCAATTTCCCGTCAGGGACTCGGGCGCGGCACCCGGCCCACGGGTCGCCCCCCCTCCCATCATGCGGCATGCCCAGTTCAGGGTGACACAACATGGTAAAAAAGAGCCCGAGTTCCACACGCGAATGGTTACCTACTCCGAATCCTGGATTCCTGTTTGATACCCGTAATCCTTTGTTCTACGCCCAGCTTCAAGCCGTCACTTTGGGGGATTGCAAAGCCCTTCCTTATCACCCACCGGTCAACCCCCCCCCCCCCCCCCTTTCTGTCGTGCCGCCGCGAAAAGGCTCAGCTATCGATGAGGACATGTCTTCTTCCGTCTCCGAGTACATGGCCGAGCCGCCGGCTGGCCAAGGTCGATTCGACGCCGGGACGGTCACGCGGGAAGCCATGGCTTTGGGCGGCACGCTGACCTCGCTCTCCGCCATCTTCATCGGCCTTCGGGTGTTTACGAGGCTGTCTCTGGTCAAGAGGCCTTTTGGTCCCGACGACTGTGAGTGTGGCTGCATTCCGTGTTTTTCCATCATCCTCACTCCCATTTCATTCATATGCTCACGACGTCTCTTCCAGATCTCATCGGTTCCTCACTGGTGTTGGCCGTGGTATTCTATTCCCTGTCGATCAAACGTTAGTCCATCTCGCGGCTCACCCGTGACTGCTCTGCTTTTTTCTTGTGATTATTTACCAACTCTTGCTAGTATGTGGCCTCGGCGTCGGGGTTCACATATGGCAGGTCAAGCGTGCCGATTACTCCCCCTCGTTTCTGACGGTAATTATGTGTCCTCTATGATATCAATACCGGCGAACATGGAAGGAAAAGGCCACTACTTAGTACTAACACCGTACCCAGCACAGCTTGGTTGCCGTCGTCGTCTACATCCTCAGCGTCACGACGGCGAAGCTTTCCCTGCTCGTCCTCTACCTGCGTCTTTCGCCAGAACGGTGGTTCAGGCTCGTCACCATGGCCGTCATCGGCTTCGCCACGACCTACGCCTTGGCGTATGTGTTTCTGACCGTCTTCGGCTGCCGACCGATCCATGCATCCTGGA
>PJEX01000306.1:22588-59420 GCA_005350895.1 Colletotrichum tanaceti
CCCCCCCCCCCCCCCCCCCTTTGCACCGTTGAAGTGTTGTCATGTTGCCGAGCAATGCTGACGAGCCAACCGCCCCCCTTCTTCTCCTTCCTCAGCGTGTGTTTCTGTGCCATTAGACGTACGATACATCTCACGCCGCTGTTCACGAGCACGGATTACACCTTTGACGTCGGCAAGCAAATGAACTGGGCATCGATCGAGGTCAACGCCGGGGTCGTCTGCGCGTGCGTCCCGTCCCTCAAGCCCTTCTTCAGCCGCTACCTGCCCATGTTCGTCACCTCCCGCATCACGGGCTCCAAGGCCAAGAAGTCGAACCCGAGCCACCACCACCACCAACACCACAATGGGGCCTACCAGGCCGACCACCCCTACTCCACGACGATCGAGAACAACAAGCGGCGCCGCAACGTCCAGTCCGAGGCCTACGAGCTGCACTCGAACGACGACGGCCTCTCCCTCTGCTCCAAGGAGGAGCCAAAGGGCGGCGCGGCCACCGAGGAGGACGTCGCGAACTTGTGGTGCGGCCACGCGTTCCGGAACGACTGCCAGGGCCGCCGCGAGACCGTCATCGAGTCGAGGCGGAGAGACGGGGACAGCAGCAGCAGCAGCAGCAGCATGGACAGCGTCGGGGAGATCCAGCCCGTGGCCGAGGGCGTTTCTCAACCTCGCCCGAACCCGCCGCAGCGGACGGCAAGCCTGAGCATCAGGGTCACGACGGAAACCAGGGTGGAGTACGAAAAGACATGAGCTTTCCGTTCACTGTTTCCAACACAATTGTCGAATGGCGTTCATTGATATGTTGTGGTGTTGTCTGGATGGGCATTGTCTCGACTTATTAATCAGTGAAATATGCCCTCATCGGCTTAACTCTTGTTCTGCTCTCGTTCTTCTCTGCCAGCGATCGGGAAACTTCTATCATGTCCTCTTGAGGCGCATCATAGGGAGGGGGTCTCGAGTGATGGAACAACACAACAGCTCAACTGACTACTTGACGCGCTATCGGAGCCTAGATACGGCTCGCGTCCATCGCCAACAGTCTAGACAAGAAGACAAAGTTCGCCTGTGTGTATGTGTACATCGTATGTTCCCCTTGCCTGATGAGTGTTTCGGGTAAGAGGGAGGCTCGGATAAGGGGGAGGAGGCCCTCTAGCAGCATTCATTGGACATTTATTTCGGTAACTGCCTGGTCTGGCCGTGGCTATACGTTGGACTACCTTGATCTCAAACAAGAGCCAAAACTTCAAGTTGCGGAATTGACCTACTTTATTCTCGGAATGGTGTAATCCAATCCGGATTGGAGGCGGATGGCAGCTGTCTGACTGACCCGTTTGCCAATGTACCAAGATGGGCTCTAGTCTATAGGGCTCTCTATTTGGGATGTGAGGAAAAGGCAGGAAACAAGAACAGGGAACACGAAACCCGAAGCCTCCAACCTTGCCTACCTAGCATCAGCATCGGCGGCAACCGGTGTCAATCCCTGCAAGAGAGCACGTTCGGGGGGCCTGGGGCGATCTACGACGGAGCAGCATCACGCCGCGGGGGAGGGCGACTGATGAAGCTTGCACCGCGGAGGGAGTGGTATGTGATATGCTTCGTCCGATGAAGGAAGTAAAAAATCAATGTAAAAAGAACGCTGTACGAACCCTAACTAACAAGTTCAAAACTACTTTTAGAACTTCCTATAACTGCATGGGGGTCGGTGGGGGCCGGCTACCGAGGGACCTTGTGGCTATCCGCAGAGTTCCACCAGCCCGATATGTACTGCAAGCTGGATGGAGTCTCCATCAACCAATAGGTCGGTTAGCTCAGTTGGTTAGAGCGTGGTACTAATATCTCACCCGAGATGTTGAGTAATGCCAAGGCCGGGAGTTCAAGCCTCCCACTGATCATCTCTTTTGCTCGTGGTGGTTGCGTCTGATTTGCATGGCGATGTCGACGTCTGTGAGGGCAACATGCTTTTTGTACGGTTCGTCTGCTGAGATGAGACAAAAACAGCGTGATCAGGTGTCCAGTGATGGAGGGATGCATGGACAGGATAGGTAGGCAGACGACAGTTTGAGACATTACATCTGTTTCGTGCTCGTTGGTGTATCTACTGTAGTCAAGCTCCATTTGAATTCTGGGGTTTAAACAACATCTTGAAAGAACATTCGTGTAAAGGCCTGGAATGTTAAAGATCTTTTACGGATACAAGGTGACGGTTTTTAGGAGACGAGCTACTGAAAATTGAGCATGAGAGTATTGACATAAGCGTTGTATGCATCGTCAGAGGCTTTAGATCACAGTGTACGAGGGTAATCATGGTAGGTAGGTATCTATTACAGATTTGGATAACAGATAACGATAAGCTCTACTCGGATGCATGTCATCCATCCGAGCATCTCGTCAAGCTCCCTCATCGGAAGCTCGCCCCAATAAGCAAATCCCACCCAACCTCTGGCTACAACGCCCATCCAGGTACACCAACACGGAATCCAATCTACCTGGCCGCATATCCTCTGCGAACAATGCCGCCGGAATGACGGCCCCGCGCCCCTGGACACCCCCGCTCCTCCTCCGCATCCGCTTCACGACCTCGATCCCCGATCTCGACCTCGACATCCCTTCCCCCTCGCAGACCACCGTCGCCGCCCTCAAGCACCTCATCCGCGGCCGCCTCGCCCAGCCCGACTCCCAGCGCCGCCTGCGCTTCATCCACCAGGGAAAAATCTTACCCGACGCCTCCGCCCTCAGCTCCGTCCTCCGATCCATTCCTCCGCCGCCGCCGCCGCCGGCGACCACCCCGTCTACGCCCGGCGCCGCCCTCGACGATCCAAAGGGGAAAGGCAAGGCAAAGGCCTACGAAACCGCGCCGCCGCAGAGGGTCTACGTAAACTGCAGCATCGGCGACAGCCTCACGGACGACGAGCTCGCCGCCGAGGCCGAAGCCGCCCTCCGCGCCCCTTCCGAGCGCGGCCCGTCAACCAACTCCTCCTCCCTCATAGACGGCCCGCCACACGGCCAACATGGGTCGCCGTACAACCTCCACCACCGCGGCCAGCAGCAGCAGCAGCGCCCGACGCCGCGGGGCTTCGACAGGCTCCTCAACGCCGGCTTCACCGCCGCCGAGGTGAACCAGCTGCGCCTGCAGTTTCGCGAGATCCGCTCGACGCAGTACACCCCCGACACGATGCCGAGCCCGGACACGATGCGCTCGCTCGAGGACTCGTGGATCGACTCCAACGCCGGCTCGGCCCTGCCCGGCGCGGCGGGCGCCGGCGGCGAAGGGGGCGAGGGCGCCGGCGCCGGTGACGACGCGTTCGGGGCCATGAGCGGCATCCTGGATGTGCTGATCGAGGGCCTCATCGTCGGCTTCTTCTGGCCGCTGGGGTGCCTGGGTTGGCTGTCGCGGGAGGAGAATATGCTCTCGGGCCGGTGGCAGGACTTCATCGGGTTTGGCGTGACCCTGAGCATCATCATCGGCGTTATCAGGGCCTTTTCGGGAGATCGATAGACGCGAGGGGGCCGTCATCGTTCTGGCGTTCAACGTGGTGGGGATCATTCATTGTTCTTACGTTCTATTTTTATTGATACCACCAGCATCCAGAGGGGCAACAGCAAAAGACGAAAGCATAGCGGAAATAGAACTCATGAGCCAGGAATCACAGGTCACACAGGTGTCAATCAGGGAGTAGGGAAGGGAAGAAAAAAAAGGGCCATTATCTGCTTTCATTGGTGGCCATGGAGAAGGGGACTTTTTGAGAGCCTCATCCAACTCCGAATTCGCACACACAAAGATTCTACATGGTATAAAACCTCTCTTTGCAACCTTTTTAACGCCTTTATGTCCCCCAGGGCTACATGAAAAAAACTACAGAAGAAACGGGAAACGGGATGGTTTGGTAGTGGTGGGGCTGGTAGAGTTTTTTTGATGATACTAGCCAGCAAATGGTGGGGGTTCCGAACAGACCTTCTTTATAGGTACAGACTCTGGGCTGCAACGATGTCGCGGCGGATCTTGGCGAGGCTGTCTTCGAACTTCTGAGTCAGTTCGTCGCTGCCCATGACCTTGGCACCTTGACCCATCTGGCGCAGGAGCTCTTCGAGACGGCGGAAGAGACGGATAAGAGAGCCTTCGTAGGCGTTGGTCATTTTGCTGTGTCGTGTCAGTGAAGCCTTCAAGCAATAACCTGCATATTTATGGTAGACTTACCAGATCTCTGCAAACGGTTTGCCCTGTGCCCAGGCATAGACGGTCTCCATCAATTGCCACTTGAAGCCGGCCAGGTACTCCTCCTCGTTAAGCTCAAGTTTGCTCTCGCGGCTGACCTTGGCGACCTGCTTTGCCTTGGCTTGCACCTCGCGGTAGGGCTTGGACAGCTCCTCGCGCAGGGCGGCGGTGTCGAGTTTCTCGTCCAAGACGAAGCAACTGAGCGTCGCAGCAATGAGCTCAGGGGACAGCTCGTTGAAGAAACGGTCGAACAGGAGCTCGGCAAGGACCAGCTCGTGGCCCTCGGTGGACGAGATTTCGCAGGCAACACGGGCCTTGAGCTCGACAACCTCGGACTCGTTCAGAAAGCCAAGACGGCGCAGGACACGCTTGCGAGCCTTGAGCTCGTCCATCTGGGCAACGCTGTGGAGTCTCGCAATCTCTCTCTTCTTGGCCTTGATCTGCTCGGTCAACTTCTCCTTGGCGCGGTACTGGAGGTAGAGCTGGGGCAGCAACGGTGATCCATGAAGGGGGTTGGTGAGCAGGCGCGCTTCCAACATCTCAATCTTCTTCATCAGGCTCCTAAAGGTATCGTCGTTGATACCCATGTTCTCGACGGGATCCAAAATGGGGAGTCCGTCGGGGAACCGTCTGTGAACCTCTCGGAGAGAATTGCCAACTTCTTGGAGAGCCGCCTGCGACCTACAGTCCTTCGGCATGAAGACTCTGATTTGGCTGATAGCCTTGACGCAAGTCAACAGGCACGGGACAATCTCGAAGCGAGCACCGTTGTCAGGTTGTTCGGGCTTGGGATAAGGAACCAGGCCCGAAGGAAGGTCACCAGAAGCTAGTTTGGCACCCTCGGCGACCGGAGCGCTCTTCTGGTCAACAACCATCATGACGTCAACGATGCATGACTCTTGAGGAGGGACATCGGGCTCGTTGGATTTGCGGCGGCGAAGCTGGTCTGCAACAACGCCCCAGCCAAAGTCGGTGCCCCCAACGGTGTTGTTGGTCTTCTTGGGGTCGTGGATACGAACCAGACGACCAGGCTGCATGAAGTCTCCGCAGTGCTCAGGGTGCTGGATAACGGCACGCATGTCGCTGGTGTATTGCTCCAGCTGGTTGCGCAGATTGTAGTAGTCCTTGACGGTGGCCTCGTCGGCGATCAACATGTTGTCCCTCTCCTGCTGAAGGGACATGAGATCTCGCTCGAGCGCCGGAACGCTAGCACCAGTCTGGAACTGGTGGAAGCAGCGCTCGAGCATAAATTCAGGAGAAATTGCCTCGATTCTCAGCAAATTCAGGATCATGTTGTAGCCGAGGTAAAAGGCGGAATTGAGACGGTCTTGCTCGCCGACAACAATGGCGCGCGCGGTGTCGGGCTCCATCTTGTCATCAATCATCATGATGACAATACCACGGGAATCCAGGCCTCTACGACCGGCACGTCCAGACATTTGAATGTACTCGGACGGCGTGAGAGGTCTGCGCTGGGTACCATCCCACTTGGTCACCTGGGTGAAGACGACGGTCTTGGCAGGCATGTTGAGACCGATGGAGAAGGTTTCCGTCGCAACGAGAACCTTGATAAGTGACTCCTGGAAGAGAATCTCGATGGTCTCCTTCAGAATAGGAAGAAGACCAGAGTGATGCACACCGATTCCCTTCTGCAACAGAGGAAGCAGGTTCTGGATTTGGGGCAGCTCGCGGTCGGCTTCGGACAAGCTCTGGATGGCGTTGTTGAAGACAGTCTTGACCATGGCCTGCTCCGAATCGTTGTTGAACTGGAAGTGGGAGATCTGCAGAGCCAGGTTCTCAACCTCCTTTTTGCTGAAGTTGAAGATGATGGTGGGATGAAAGCTCTTCTGCATAATCATGCGGACAATCTTGGAGATGTCGGCCTTCATGTCGGCCGCCGCTCCTCCCTTCTGGGTCTGCTTCTTGGCCCCCTTGCCCTTCCAGCTGGCGCTGGCGTTGTTGGGGTCTTGTCCCTTGCCCGACTCGATCAGACCCATGGTCTTCTGAAAGTTGCCTTCTCGGAACACGCCCTTCTCGTCCACCACCAGAAAGATACCACTGCCGCCGGCGGGAAAGAAGTAGTTCTGAAGAGGTGTGGGTCGAAAGTCGGTATAGACAACATGACATGCCTGGTGATGAATCTTGGCAATCCATTCGGCGAACTGAAACGCGTTCGGAATAGTGGCGGATAGAAACACGTAGCGAACCTTATCGGGAAGCAAGATAATGGTCTCCTCCCACACTACGCCTCTGGTCTTGTCGCGCATGTAGTGAATCTCGTCAAAGACGACCCAGGCAACCTCGCGCATGATCTCAGAACCACGGTACAGCATGGAACGGAGAATCTCGGTGGTCATGACCAAGCAACTAGCGGTAGGGTTGATGGTGACATCACCCGTCATGAGGCCGACGTCGCCGAACAGGGCCTCGAAGTCCCGGTATTTTTGGTTAGAGAGTGCCTTGATAGGACTCGTGTAGATGACTCTCTGGTTGCGCTTCAGGCATTGGGCAATGGCGTACTCGGCGACGACGGTCTTTCCGGCGGAGGTGTGGGCAGAAACCAGCACACTCTCTTCTCTCTCGATGGAAGCGACGGACAGGCTCTGGAACGGGTCCAGCTTGAAGTTGTACTTGCGGGCGGGTTCCGCCGGCGGCTTGTGCTCGGAGAGCGGGACGTATTCGTAGTCCAGATCAGGAGGTAAGGCGACCTGGTGCTGAATGTTGTGGGACAGGACAAGCGACTCGTCTTGAGCCTGCGTGAAGGTTGTGGCGCCGGCGACCTCTCTCGACTGGGCAGTCTGGAATGTGTCGGTCAGAACGGGCTGGGCCTCGTCCTCCTTCTTCCTGCGCTTGTGACTGTCTTCCTCGTCAGAGGTTGCGCCGGCGTCCTCGGGTTGGTCTCCGGCAGGGTCGGTCTTGGGGAGGTCGTCGGCGTCAGGCATCTCGGCATCGTCTTGCTCAGCGACAACGCCTTTCTTGATTGCACCATCGGCCTTGCGCTTGTTGCTCTTCTTGTCCTTCTTACGCGACTTCTTGGGAGATTCAGCGACGGCGGCTTCGTGCTCGCTATGCGACTCGGGCTGTTCCGGGCCGGGCTGAGCGTCGAAGACGTCGAAGAGCTCGTCCATGTCGAGCGAGTTCCTTGGCACACCGAGGTGTGTGTGTTGTGGGGAGACGAAGTATCGGCGGCGGCGGCGGTGAGGTAAGGAAGGTAGCGTTTTATTGGTGATAAAAGGGTTTTAGAAGGGAGTCGACCCCCTACAGTGTGTGAAGCTGTAGCAAATCGAAAAGGAACGAGTTGCACCGATCCGTCTATGCGGAGGTGTGTTGGCTTTCGTCAAATTTGCCTGGTCCCAGATCGATCGCTTGTGCAGCAATCGGCGCATTTCTGAGTGAAGCGCAGGGAATGGCAGAAAAAAAAATTCCAAGCAAGTGGACAGAGGACGTGCAGGCAGGCAGCACCAGGGACAGAAGGCGGTCACGGTGAGCGCTGCCTTCGAAATCCCTTTCGCAGGACTGAATGATGCTACCGACTCCAGGCTTAAAGGTCACGTGTGCTTACATAACGGACGACGACATTGGAGATTCTCTGGAGCTTCGCCCGATTGCACACTCTCAGACCACTCTTTTGCGCACAACTACACCACTCCCTGTCCCAATTGCGCTTCGCGATCCCCTCAAAACAACCCGCCAAAGTACGACCGACCCTCCCGACGCGCCTCCTGTTTCAATTGATGCTGATCGACCCTCCCTGTAGATGCTCGCTCGTGCCGCCGCCCGCGCGGTCCCCCAGACCCGTGCCGTTGTCGCTCGCCGCGGCTTCCAGACCACCCGCGCCCAGATGTCCTCGCCGTACCACTACCCCGAGGGCCCCTACTCCAACCTCCCCTTTAACCCCAAGTCCAAGTGGTTCGCCCCTGGTTTCTGGACCTATGCTGCCGTTGGCTTCTTCGCCCCCTTCGGCATCGCCGGTGCGTGCTTTTTCGCTGCTGCCTCGGTGCCCTCTCCCCGCCTCGGGCTAGAATGTGCTGACGAACTTCCTAGTCTGGCAAACCAAGAAGCCCAAGGTTTAAGGTTCATGCCCGCGTTTTCCTTGAGTCGATCGCAAGTGTACAGCATGGATTGGGTTGAAACGGAGGGCGACTATTTACAAAGCAGAAATAGAGACTTTTCGTCCTCACCAACCGCTTACGAACGTATCGCTTCCAGAGCAATCATGCCGTATAGATATTTTGACTGAAGCCACGTTGTGCCCAATCCATAATCTTCAAAGGGTGCTGGAAAATATTGGTCGGTCTGACTATTCAGATAAGGCATGGATGAGTCAAGCATCTGGAAAAGACACCAGAGCACGGCGGGATTCATACTGCGACTGAAATTATTGGTATCATTTTGTCTGTAGTTGTTTTTACAACGGCCGTTGCCTGACTGCCTTGATTGAGCCTCTCCTGCGATCGAGTTCCAGACTAGCTGCTTGAAAAACGATCCTAAATCTTGCGATGCAAGAGTCTGGCGACATAAGTCTCCATGTACCGCGCTCTGTCCGGCGGCAAGTCCCACCTCTTTTGAAACTCTTCGTACACTTCCCCAGCTCTGACTTCATTGGCGCATTTCATAAAGGCCCGAAGCGCCCACCCCATGAGCCAGGTGTCGAGGTAAAGACCCTCGGCTTTGTAGTCGATTGCTCGCAGCAACGCGGACAGGACCTTCTCCAACCTGGCTGGTGTCCACGCGGAAAGGGCCTTCCTCCCGTGCTTTTCGAAGGCTACGAAAATGGCCAAAAAGACGGACCCGTCAACAGGTACTTCGAACTGCGACATCTCGTCGAGGAACTGGGCAACCCTGCCGAGGTCGCCTCTCACGACGCCAAAGTGCTTGATGAGAATGCGATATGTTCGCATGTCAGGGGCGGTGCCTGCAAGTTCCTGTAACTGGGGCCGAAGCTCCGGTACCATCCTGCCGACTGATGCGAACATGAAAAGGATCTTGGTAATTACCTGGTCCTTGAAGTAGTCTTTTCGAGGGAAGTTGACGGCAGCCTTTGACCCGGTACCCTTCATATAGTTGTAGACTTTCAACGCCGCCTCTTGTTCGCCGCATCTCAGAAAGCTGGCGATAACGCAGTTGAGAGCCACAGTGTCGACCATCTCTCCAGCTTCCACCATCTCCTTATAGGCAGCCCGGACGCCGTCGGCATTTTCCTGCAGTCCGAAGAAGAAAATCAGACTGACTCGGTGATATCGGTTGAACCTGATCTTCCGTGTCTTCATCTCCCTCCACAGCATTTCGCCTAGTTGGAAGTTTCCAGCTTTTGACGCAGCGTCAAACAGAATGTTGAACGTAATGTTGTTGCCCTTGACACCTGCCTGCTTCTCCATCTCCCTCCACAGCAAAAGAGCATACTCAACCTCTGTTTCGGTGGTCCTACCAACGTATCTGGTGGCCAGGGCCAAGGCGTAGTTCCATTCAGTGCGTTGGAGAGCTATGCCGCAGTCCTTCACTTCGCCAATGAGTGCAAAGTATCGGAGCATTGACTGAGATTCCTTCTTCCGCGGCATGCCAAACACCTTGAGCAGACGGTGGCGCAGGTTTGCTGATATGTGTACCATGCGAGGCTCTGGCAATGCCGTATACAATTCGTATATTGAGTCCGACCTGACATCCGAACGAAATCTCAGCCTGGACCTGACCGTTGACGACAGCTTCGTCACTATTTGTTTGACGCTTTCATTGCCAAGGAGGGTTTCGTGAGGTGATGGATAGTTCCGGTCCCCCGTTCTCTCGGATATCACAAGCTTGGTATCCTCTGGCCGGGCGTACTTGTTGAGATAAGGATCTTCGACAAGCTCCCAGTGCTCCTCCACGGTCCCGACGTCATGATGACCCACGACCTTGAGAAGACGCCTTTTCTTTTTCTGCATGGCCAAGGGCTCGGACTGTGGTTCCGCCGTTGCTTCAGTCACAGCAGCATGACTATACCGCTGGAAGCGCTCGCGGCATGGCAGCTTCGAGCGCGCCCAGGCACGGGGATGATTGGAGGACGCCGGCAGAAAGGTCGACAGCAGCCACGAGGCCGTCTGAGGACATTGAATAACTAGCAGGCGAGAACATCGTGTTTGATATCGGCGGCATTGGGACGCCGGCGCCCTCGAAGGTCTGTCGGCTCGAAGCTTTGGCTGAGAAGAAACCGCAACTCGAGTCGCGGAGGGTCGAGTCGAGAGGATCGCGCCGCATACGGACCCGTCAATCCGGCTAAGTACTTTCATGGGCTGTCGGGCATTGCGGGCCTGGGCATCACCGTTCCATCTAAGAGTGTGAGCTCGCAGGTAAGAGGAAGGCAGGAGAAAGGATTGGCGTAGGTCGGAGAGAGAGAGCTGCGAGCTGGTGTACCAAAAAGCTCCGGGATGACTGGGAGACGAATTATTTCGCAGGCAAAAGCATAGGTGGGGCCGACGGCAGAGGCGGGTGTCGGCGTTAGGATTGGCCGACGCTCCAAATTTCTGAGATGCGCTTTCGCGATTGATTGACGGAGCTCAGGACAACGACAAATGTTCCAACCTTAGCATTGTATTGACCGCCCTGCTGTTGCTGTACCGATCTCAACAGTAAGTCCTGGTGGTGGGAAGAAAAGAAAACATCAATCTGAGAACACAGAGGTTCGGTTCTGACGAGTTTGTTAGGCCAAAATGGGTCGACAAATTAGACCCGCCCGGATCTACCAGACGATGAGCCAGGAGCTCAACACAAAGATCCTGCCTGGCTTTACCGTCCAGGAGCCGCCATGGTTTCAGGTCATGAGAGACATCCCGCCCTCTGAGATCCTCACAAGGCCAGTGATGGCTCAGAAGAAGCCCGCAAACCTGAAGCTCCGCAAGCCGAGTAACATCTACAAGCCCCCGAAAATATGGCACGAGGAGGACAGGATGCGAATGACCTTCTACAAAGATCACCCGTGGGAGCTGGCGCGTCCGAGAATGATCCTCGAGTCCGACGGAAAGGATGCGCAAAAATGCGATTGGTCCGCGGGACTGCGCCAGCCCGGCTTGCCCTTGACCGGTGAATGGTGAGCTGATCAGCATGCACAAGACATTGTGGGATAGATCACTAACTGTTATGCAGTGTCGTCCAGCGCCAGCTCTGGCTAATGCAGAACCAGAAGCTTAACCGGGACCAAGCTTACGATGCCGCGAGAAAGGAATTCTATGCGCTGCGCCAGGAGGAGGAGATCGAGAAGCGCATCACCCGGGAGGAGGCCAGGCACGTCGGTGCGTACTTTGGCAAGAATAGGCTGGCGATCAGCCAGGATCTTGAGAATAAGGAGTTCGAGCGCTGGAAGGGCTGGGCGGGCAAGCAGTCGATTGCGATGGAAGAGACCAAGAGTAATAGCTTCGACAATTTTGGTGAGGCAGAAGAAAAGCCCGAGGAGAGCCCGGAACCGACGTTGCTTTAACCTGGAGACATTGCAGTTTCTGTAAGCATACATGTACTACAAAACTCTGTATAATACCATCAAACCAGAGGAGAATGATGGAAAATTGGGTCTTTCTCTCGCGCTGTAAAGTCGTCTATCCACCAAGCCCGTGTTTGAATGCCCGGCACCTAACCATGATCAATCAATCAGCCTTTGCCGTAAAGCTCACAGCAGAGAATTCATGGCCAGGGCCTTTCTTGGCTGATACGCCTGATCCTCCCGGTGAACCAAACCCCTCGACCGCCTCCCATTGGCACGTTGGCCATTTCTGGTTCGGACGCCAGTGCCTCTAGCCACGTGCCATCGAGAGCAAGTTGTTATTATCCGAACTTCCATTCTCCGCTTCTCATCGGAGTTATGCCGGCCTTCCTCATGGTCAGGAACGATATCCTGCCTGTCGGCCCGTTCTCTTCACAACCATGCAGCCCGCATTCTTGACGCCGTATGCCCTGGCTACCTTATCATGTTGAACCAGCAACAGATCAGCTAATCCGGTGCGATGGAAAAGCTTCCCAGTCAGACTAAGAGTCCGGATCCGTGCCCAAGACTCAATGTAGAGAACCTGCATGGTATCCTCGGGAACGATGTAGAACATTTTTAGAACATAGGCGACCAGTCCAACAATGAAGCCCGTGGCTGGGCCGTTGGTGAGGATGATGTCGGGAAACTGCTGGCGGCTCCTCGCGCCTCTGAACGGGGATGTCAGGAGCAGCGGGAAGATCTGGATGACTGATAGCAAGGCGGTAAAGGGCGTTGTGAGTAGACTCTGGTGTATCTTCCTGGCTCTGGTGACGATGTACTTGTCGTGAGTACCGGCTTGTTCTTCGCCATGGGTCTCCTTGAGGTCATTCTCGAATGCATCGAGGTGTTTGAGAGACATGACATCGCCGCTGGAAATGAGATAGCGTCGATGCATATCAGGGATGTTGGGAAAGCCGATCCCCATCATGGCGAGCATCTCCTTGGTATGGCCACCTGATCCAAGCACAATCAGAAAATAGGCGCCCCTCAGCAAGCCAAGCCCTGAAGAGTCTTTGGCGGATGCATCAGATAATAAGACTGGGCGCCTGAGTCGATTCTGTTGGATTTGTAGATGACGAGCCTACATCATATTGTGTTGGTGCGTGAAACTTGTACATTCGATATCTTTGACATACCGTGACAAAGACTAGGAGTGAGATCATGCCCAGGGAAACAGTCCCAATCAAGGCCCTCCAAGAGGAACGTAAAATGAGCCCCAAACCAAGCACACAAAAGGCAGAGGCAATGCCGATCAAGGTAGATGCAGCTGCCATCTTATCAAAATGTTGCAGAATCGGGAGTTCTTCTATGGCCTGGCTCCATGTCTTTGCAAGCAAAGATGGAGAAGCACGTTTGGCTTTTATGGCTGTGTTAGCAACGTGTTGTGAGTCTCGGAATGCAACTCACTAGGTGGGCCGACGTTGCATTACCAGCCTGATTCTGTTCTGAAATCCAAGCGTACGAATTGTAGCTAGAGGAAAAACTTCCCCAAAGCTCAGTTGTTTCCGGAATCAATCTCTTTTTACAGGTCGACCAGATATCGTCCACTCACTTGATGAGGATGTGTCAAGTGAGGTGGGAGGGAGATCAGCCCATTTGCTGTTAGTGCACAGCTGCAGGTGGCTCACCTTATCGCTAAGCAATTGTGGGGTTGTGCCAAACCCTCCCTACAGAACACCCTCTGCAGGTGGTGGCAGCTTCCGTCTGGTGATGTTAGTTAGTGTGTTTTACAAACCCATGGGCCAGAGGTGCAAAAGAGGATGACCTCATGTTCCTGCTCATCCTCCAAGATCCCTGCAGCTTCCCTGCTCTCTCACAGGAGCGCGCCCACACCGCCCGGCAGAACCTAGAAAGTTCCGGGTGACAACATTATCGAAGACACAAACACCCCCTTTGCCCTGCATATCATCTCCTGGTGTGGCCTGGGGTGCCTTGAGTCTCTGAGCGAGCGACATGGCAAAATTAAGAAGTGGCAGGTTACTGACCTGCTTCTATTGTGGAAAGCGCTCCTCTACAAGGTATGACGGCTTGATTCGCGAGTTTCTTTGCCTTCATTGCGATGCAAACAATTATTTGGACGAGGCAAGTCACCCTATCGCGCTTTGCGCAACATCACGACCTCTCTCTAACATTCTGCAGCGAGGAGACATCACCGACCCTCCAGTTGCCAAGACGACATCTGTACCTGCAACGACGACATATGCAACAGCGCGATCACATTCCCCCGATTTTGCAAGCCCGTCCCAGAGCATCTTCTGCCCGACATGCCTCAAGAACCAGCACCTTTTTACCAGCTCTCTGGCGCAATACCTTCCCGAGGACCCCGATCACCCAGACTATGTCGAATTGGAAAAGAACATGTACAAATTCCGCCGGCGACTCGAGCAGCGATACCCTCAGATATGCGCCCAATGCGAGCCCAAGGTTCAAGCCCAGCTTGACCAAGCTGGCTACACTGCCAGGACCGACCATCTGAGGCGCATGATGGATAGGAGCAGGAAGAGCCGAGTCGCTCCTAAGCAATTGACGTCGTTAGACATGGCGGCAATGGCCGGGAAGTGGCTCTGGTTTGGAGGAGTCGCGTTTCAGTACCTGTGGCATGTCACCTCCTTGGCAGCCGTCTTTGCGAGACAGACGGACGAAGGGCCGATGCGAGACCCCGATGCCGAAGTGACAATCGCCCAGAAGCTCTCCCTTGCCTTGACGCTGCTTCTCCCCAAGCCTGAGATATTGATATCTTGTAGTTTGTGGGCAAATGCTGTCAGCGTCTGGTGGAATCCGAAGTTCGTCCAGGTGTTCCGCGGCTTCTCTCGTCATATTCTGGGGCTCTCGCACTGGTACACATTTCAGGGGTTGATATTGTTTACGAGATTCCTGGCCATGAGGATGACCGAGCTCAAGGGGGGTCGCGCAGCTGAAGAGAGCGCCCAGATCAGCCTACACGGCCTGATGGCAGTTCTCATGTTGACGGTGAGCGCCACCAGGTTACCTTCACTTCCAACCATTGCTGATTCAAGACATAGATATACATCCTCGCTCAACGATCTGTCCGTATCGATACGACGCCACTTTTCCGAACCACCGGCACGCCTGTGGCATCGCCTCCAAGGCCGCAGCAGCAGCAGCAGCAGCAGCAACAACTAAAGCATCGTGAAGATGACAACAAGAACATGGCAACCCTTCTCGACGATATCTTGGCTGAGTCTAGCCCGCGCCCCAGAAGTCCCCCAAGTCCAACGAGCATCGGCTCTGGCTCGCCAGCACTATTTAAGCGGGAATTACATCATCGCTCAAGCGCCCGCACTGCTGGCTTTGGGACGCCGCAGAAGCCATCTCAGCCCCAATATGCGGAAGAAATGGACTGGTCTCCAACGCGATCGAAACACCGCGCCTTCAATGATTTCGGACCTCCGAAGGCGCCAAACCAGGTATTTGGCCAACCTGATCCAGGTCCGAATTCCAGCCCGTTCTGGTACAAGGTGCCTCCAGCGCCCATCACGCCGGCGCAGAAGCTTCGTAGCGGCCCCAAGATTCTGGCCAAACCGGTCGAAAAGAAGTCCATCTTTTCTATCGGCAGCCCGAATGCGTCCAGAACGAGTGCCTCGGCAGATGACGCAAACAGAGACGTAAGCAAAGTGGCCTTCGCGCAGCCCACGTTCTTTGCGCCTTCGGCATCCAATCCCACCGATCCGCGCAGCTCACTGGCCGACCTTCTCAACACGAGTTTCACCTTGAGCCAGGATGAGCCTGAAGAGAGCGAGAACGGCGAAGTAGGGAATAACAGGCCGGAGCCTGCCAACAGGGGCCCATTGGCGAGAACGGGCGGTCTACGCAACAACCGACTACTGGACGTTTTTACCTTGGCGATTCTCCTAGGCGCATGGCTCCACGCGACGTCTGCGTCATACCCATACAGCCGAGACGTGACGTTCGGCGCCATGCTGCTGAGCATGGCCATTGCCATCCATCTCACGGGCGACGCGATCAAGGACATGCGCAACGAGCAGACGCCCAGCTGGGCATCCATCATTAACACGTCGCTGGGCATCGGCGAGCTGGCAGTGTCATGTCACTTTGCGCTCCAAATTTACGGGAACCGCATGCCGACGTCGAGCGTCCAGGGTGCCTCTGTCATTGGCGCGATGCTCGCGCATGAGATGTGGAATGCGGCTTGTTAGGGGAGGACCTGCGAACTGGCACGGTTCATCCGACTGGACCCATGAGGGAGGGGGGTATATGAGATGAGTAACACGAAGCACTGATTGGCGTTTGTTTGCCGGCGTTGTAAGACTTGAATAGGATAGGGCTGCATAGGCAGAGAGACAACATGTGGCGCGTGGTGTGTTTTACGACTGAGGCCTGCGCGTCTGTCCTTTCAAACTGCCTTTTCCTTTTTTTTCCCCCACCTCGAGTGCTTCATCACCTCGGATAAGCGGCAGGCAAGCAATATCACATGGGCAGCGTCGAACGGAGACACAACATGCGGGCGCGCTGGCAAATAGAATTGATTTACCCACCTAGGTACTCAGCTACTCAAAGTACCTACCGAATATGCACGATGCCGGCACTTCATGCTTTCTTCCGTCTTTGTTGTTGGCGAACCCGCGCCAGTGCTTTTTTGGCACCTCTAGCCCTCGGCCGTGCCGGAACCGTTGTGACCGTACCTATTTCACAGCCAGCCAGCCAGCACGTCTGGCTGGCAGATGCCACATGCGGAGAGACTCGCGAAGCCTCCGAGCGGACCGACGCCATGAGACGCGCTAGAAGCTACGGGGTAGGACGGCCGGCGCGGCGAGCTGGACGGAGGGTAACCTAGTGCGGCGCCAGAGGGAAGCTCGTCACGTCGCCCACCACCTCGATGGCACCCGGGCACCCGGGCTGCACGCTACGTGGAGTATGCATGAAGAAGGACCAACAAGTGCGGTTGGCCCAGCAAGCAGTCCATCCCAGCCACTATTCACCAGGTTAGGTACGGTATGCGTAGGCGTACGATGTATGTCTGGAAATAGCCATCTTGATACCGTATTGCCTACCTTATAGAATCAAGACGGCCAATTCCAACTTTTTCTACATCGATCGATACCTTGCACGCCATCCGCCGCAGGGATAAAAAGGAGAAAGCCGACGTTGATCAAATCTAGACAACATATCAGTCGCTTCAAAGAAGCGGTAGCGATTGATGAGCAACTACTGTGTTGTCTGAATTTGTTTACCCGGGGGTTTTAGTCATCATTCTGCTAGAAATGAGGAGGGGGTTTCTAGCGCAGCAGAATGATGACTAAAACCCCCGGGTAGGTCGACTTTCTGCTTTTTGTCCCTGCTAATTATGAAAGGAGTTGGAAATGGGAGGGGGGGGGGAATGGCAGTGGGGAGCTTCTCCAGTATTGGACTGCTCATCTTACAACCGTTTACATTGGAAGAAGTCGGATCCGGCTTTGGTCCTTCTGGGATAGACCCCCGAAATTTAGGTAGGATGTGGTGCTGACGGGCAGCGTCACACCTGAAGATGATGCAAAATATTGACGAGGCAACACGGTACTGGTACTCCGTACAGCATGCTGTGCACTACCATTACGCAGTAAGGATGGCCCCGCCGCCGCGGGACTGGGGCCATTGACATCGGTGTTGGACCCTGTCGGCCGGGTCCATGCATGGTAGGGCGAGAAAGAGAAAGTTGTCACTTTCATTTCTTTGTTTGAATTGTATCCGTAACCAGGGCCCGGTGCCGAAAGGCGAGATGCTGCGCGATGCCAGGGGGGTGGAGTGCGAGGCATTCGGGGAGTAACATCAGCCCAGTCCTCCGAGGCGACCGACGGAGCACAAGTCGCCATGCTGACTGTGCTGTGCTGTGCCGGCATCCGGGTGGCCACTCGACCTAGACGCCAGAGTCCGAAGGGCAAGACGCCGCAAGAAGCATCAGACGGGTGGTTCCTTGATTCGGCCGGGTTGGCAGCGTCACCGAAAACGTGATGGAGGTGCACCTGAGGCGAAGAGCGGGCTGGTGAGGTAATGCAGGATTGTAGGAGAACGACGTGGAAACTTGATGCCTCGGTTTCGTCCATCTTTTTTTCCACATTTTTTCTTTTCGGATTGCTGCCGCTGAGATCCAACACCAGCCACTGTGGTTGTGGTTGCCCCCCCCGTCGTGGCTTACGCAGCCTGGCATCATTTCATCATCACACTGCCCCTTTTGAGGCAGCGGCGTATTCGTACGACACCCGCGCTCAGTTCGCGTCGAAGGACTTGTTTGCTTCTGGCTGCGCTGCGAGCGAACATGACGTGAGACGGCCGCGCGAAGTCGGAAGCTTTTTGGCTGGCATGCGACGGCGGCCATCTTTTCACTGTCGGACGGCACTCTGGAATGGCGATAACAGCCGAGAGGGGTCCTGAGAGCAGAGAGGATCAGACGTACTTACTCCGTTATGACGCCTCCTGGTCTGATAAAAGACAGCAACGCACATGGCGCATAGCGCTGGGCTCAAGCCTTAAGGTGAGGCGGATTGATCATTGAGGCCGTCTTACCAAGAGTCGAACATGCCATAACGTTTTGGCGCGTAGCGCGATGTCCCACTTCACCAGAGTCTGCCAGGGACGGCAGGAAACACGCAGATTGATCGGCAAAAGAGCGAGGCTGTCGTCGTGGCTAGCGCGGTCCAACTGGCCGTCGTCTGCTCGACTTGCGTCTGCTCGACTTAGAGAACTCGTGATGGCTGACACAGGCTCACAACAGTGTGCCACGCGCGCCTGTTGATCGTTTGGAGAATCCCTGTCATCCCCGACCAGGCGGCAGTGTATCTATCTGTGCAACTTAGCGACTCTGGATACTTACTTGGCTCGTGAAACAGACTGTTGCAGAGTACGTCTGTCTACCATGCGACGAGTTTGAGGATGGCTGAAGTTGATCCGCGGTGCTGGCGCGGGAGTACTTGCGAGTGCGCGGCATCGGCATCATGGACGAAATCGAGTTTGTGCACCAAGGTACCTAGTGGAGTGTAGTGTACTGCAGCTTGGACGACAGACACGGTCGAGTTCAGAACCGCCACTCGCGTAAAACGGTCGCTCTCTCACAGTACAGCACCTACAGGTTTCTGAGGTATTAGGTATTCAAGTATTGTAGCGATGAGGATCGTCAAGAGTTCCTTGCTGGCTGGAAAGAGGCCCAACCACGCACTCTGAGTCGCGGCGATTGACAGCCTGGCGTGTCTAGTGTACACTAGAGTCTGCCAACTTGTCTGTCTGCAGGGGTTTTCGGGGTTTCCAACCTGCAGGTTCTCGAGGGAGTCGGGACACAGAGATCGGTGGCCGGCGCCGTCCTCTTTGAGTGACTAAGCGTTGCTGTCCACCCGCCGATCTATGGCTGCATTGCGCCCTGAGGTCGCCGTTAGCCACATTGTCCTTTACTTTTTTTTTTTATCTTCTTCATTTCTTGGCGGTTGCTGTGACGCTGTCACACTTGTCGATTGAGCCCACCCATCCATCGTGGCAGACGCTGACGGGTCTGGGTTGGGGAACCGCTGGGGCAGCTTGATTTTCTCTCGCGTCTCATTGCGCGGCCAGCGGGTGGTTCCAACGTGGCAACGTGCAAAGGTGCCGGGTTGATGCAAGTTGTGATGTTGATGCGGGATTCTCCTCGGTGTTTGCCGATAACTGAACTCTCACGTGACTCTGTGTTCGCTTCCGTGAATCCGTGAGCCATCCAGACGGCCAGAGGTAGGTACGGGGTAGGTGCCTAACGGTAGCTGGGTAGGTAGGTAGGGGAAAAGGCAGGTACGTATCCGTACCTTTTTTTGGTTTGTTCCTTTTCCAAACCGCCCCCATGGCTCCCAGCTCCTTTGATTTCCTCCCCCTGACGGACGGCCTCTCCAGTGGACCCGAAGCTTACACTATCAGTGTGGTTCAGCGGGCTGCCCTCCAAAAGCCCGCACCCGATCCGTTTATGGCTTAGAAGTGTGACCTTGCAGGTCCTCCCGCACGGAGCGAAGGCGTACCTGTACAACTGCACCTATTTTTTGCGTGAGAGGTACGTAAGATCGTCATCCAGGCCGTTCGAGTCTGATTATCAATTTGTCTTTTTTCTTCGTTTTTCTTTCTGCTGACCGTCCAAGTGCCGCCTGGCCCGAGTACCTACCGCAACGATCGTGAATGAATGGCCGGGTCTAGCCCACACAACTTTCCAATGCATTTCCCCTTGTGGTGACCTCCTCGCGCCTCTTTTGCGTCCTGTGTGACCTATTCTTTCGGTGCATACGGATATTCCCTCCTGCCTCCTTACTTAGACCAGAGAACTTTGCTACCTGGCACTGTAACCAGGCTGGCCTAGCATACCTATTCTTCTCTCTCGTCTCCCCTCCTCTGACGCCTTCTTCAGCTTCTGCCCCTACCTAGGCTAGGTACCCAGGCACGCCAGGCATCCAGGTCCCCTGTAGGTACTGCCCAGCATCTCTTCCCCAAATTTGGTTATGCGACCAGCCGGAGAATCACCCCACCGTCCCCTCATCCACCAACACAGCGAGGTACCTACTTGTACCTGCCTATCGAGGTACCCTCCTATACCCTCCTACCTTCACCATACCTAAGTTAGGTACCTTTTTATGTAGTGCACCAGAAAGGTCACAGTCCTCTGCTTTCACACACACACACTCTCTCTCCCTCTCTCCCCTAATAGTAGACAGTGAGCCGTCTGTCCTCTGTCTCCCCTCTTCTCTCTTCTCCCCAGTATCCAATCAACACTTCGGCCTTAACTCTGAGACAAATAAACACTCGAAGACGATCTTTCAAGCGATTCCACCTCATTTCGTCTTAGCCAAGAATTTTACAAAGCCAAGCCAAACAACAATCCAGGGACTCGTCAGAAAAGGTACGTACGCCCACCCCCTGCCCACCCCCTGCCCACCCGTCATTCACAATCAATCACTCTTCGATTCACCTAAACAGCATCTGTTTTTATTGGGGGACTGGTTAGGTAGGTAGTCTTGCCAGCACGCTAGCACTGCACCTGTGCTTCCGCGCTTCTTCCTCTCCGCCGCACCCACGCCCCGCCCACGCTCGCCGGTTGCACATCGCCCACACACACACATGACATTTCGATGCTCGTTTACTAACCTGCTCCTCCCGCGCGTACCCAGGGTTGTATTATCTCTTCCCTCCTACAGACTACAACAGTACCTCCTTTCTTGTTCATTCCCACAGCAAATCTAGCCACTTTCGCTTCCACGAACGGCCTGTCCAGATTCATCACCGAGAGTCCCTGCGAACATCATCACCCGTCGCCTGCCTGCGACGCCATCAACAAGACCACCCTGACCCGCGCTCTCGACAAGATGGACCTCAATTTCCAACTTGCCGCCCGTCAGGTCTGCGTCTGTCCTCTGTAAGGGCACGCGAAGGGAGAATTCTTCAACAACTGCCTCTAGTCCCACGGGAGGAAAACAAACCGATCAATCGCTTTTCAACACAACCCTGAACAACCTGAATCAACCGCTTTTCCGACCTACTACTCACACGACATCTTCCCTTTTTCTAACCCTTCCCCAGCCGACGAAGTATACGGCCCCACGAACCCCGAAATTTATACTTGACGATCCTGAATCGAGTCACGCGAGCTACCCTTCTCTCTTTACCCGACCTTTACAAGTCGACTACATGAATCCATCCAACATGGCTGGCGCCATTGTTTCAAAAAGAAGTACAAGGCCCTTCTTCGAGGACGGAGGTGGCCACCCGGAAGAAGATCCCACCTACCGCCCGGCAAGACGCAACTCCAAGCAAGAAGACACCGTTCCTCAAGAGCTGGCGGAGAAGCACCAGGTCAAGGTCCCTTCACGTCAAGGCTCGCGCGAGTCTGTGTCCGCCCCCGATGCCACTCTGGACGTCTACGTACAAAAGCAAATCATCATGGCAGTGGAAGACGAAAAGTTGAAGCCTGCTGCCCCTGGAGAAAACCTTGTGGCCTGGCACGAGGATGCGCTCCTGAAAGCTGCTGATCAGCTCAAGACACCGTTGGCTTCACCCATGTCTCCGGGCATCGAGCGAGTCCTGCCCATTGACGGGAGACCCATCAACTTCGGCGTCGTGGTCCCAGGAGTGTATCGCAGCAGCTATCCCAAGCCCGAAGATTTCGGCTTCATTCGGAATCTTGGCCTCAAGTCGATTGTGTAGGTCATCTTGATTATGTACTCACCTTGCTTTGTATGGGTCCCCTCAATGCTGACCGATTCCATAGCACCCTTGTCCAGAAGGATAATGTTGATGAGCCATACACAGCCTTCATGTCTGGGAATGGCATCCGCCACCATGTGTTCAACATGAAGGGCACAAAGAAGGAGGCTATCCCTATCCGGACAATGAAGGCTATCCTGCGACTGGTCCTGAACCGCGAGCACCACCCTTTGCTCATTCATTGCAACCACGGCAAGGTGTGTTCATCCAAATTCATTTCCATGCACTATCCCACTTACTGACATGGCTACAGCACCGCACTGGATGTGTTGTCGGCGTCGTCCGCAAGGTGTCCGGCTGGGAGCTCAACACCATTGTTGATGAGTACCGGGCATATGCTGAACCCAAGGTCAGAGACTGCGACATTAAGTATCTCACCGACTTTGACCTATCCGACCTGTCCAACCTGTTTGTTCATGATGCAAACATGCGGTTCCGGGTCCGCCACTTCGTTCGGGTGACGCTGTTCAGTGTCTTTGTCATCTTTGTCTGGATGCTCTCTGGTCATCGAATGCAGACAACAGCCAGACGCGTCAAAGATGTATAAAGACGACCATGTCTGGTTGTCAGAGCACCTCAAGGACTTGCATGGCGTTGAGCAGATGTTTACTGAAGCCTGAACTTGGTGGAGAGCATTGCAGCACCACAGCATAACCCAGGCTTTCTGGAAGAAAAATGGGTCCTACTGCACGCATTGATACCCTTCTACATGTTGGGCCTCACATAGGTGACCTGAAGATGGAGGACCACCGAGAGGCAAAGATGAACAAGAGAGGCTCTAACGAGCATCAGCGACCGGATGGACGACCAGACAAGATGACTAGGTCGCAGTATATGACAAAGGAACAGAGAAAACTGAGGCACAAAAGGGGCCTGATATCTGGGACCGCCCAAAGTCGCAGCACTCACTGTTGGGAAGGGGACCTCTATTGCAATTTTTCATTTGTATGGATAGACAGAAGATGGGGACTCATCAAGAGCTGAGGTGTCTCCTTATGGCGTTTGACTCGAGATTCGAGGGGTTACTGAGTGCACCATTTTGTCATGTACCGGTTTTTTTCTTGCTGCATTGTATAAATTCTAGGTAGTATGGCGGAATGGCCGTGATGGCGATGCCCAGTAAAAAGCATGTTTTTCTGCAAACAAAGAATGCGCATGTTTGTTGTCTCTTGTCGAGTAAATATTTGTGCTGGTTTTACATGCCCCCCTCTCTCACACAAAGGGCTGTCTGCTTGTATGTCTGCTCCCTGTGTGTGCTACATCCGCGTCGAGGATTCGTTTCAAGCCTTTCAAGGCAATGCGACGTGTCGACTCTTCCCCGGACGCCGCAGTTTCGCGCGTGGCGACATTTCGTCTAACCCGACGCCTTTCAATATCTGACAATGCATCTTATACAATCCTACAATGTTTCCCGTGCCGTCGACAACCCAGGTCCCCACCCCGCCTTGGCTTAGCGATTCTGTCTTTCTTCGCAACTGTCAGCCAGCAAGCATCCGAGGGGGCGTGCAACATCCATTGCAGGTTCTGCAGGCCTGAGAGAGGCGGACGACAACGAGGTGCTCTTCTCCAAGCCCCTTTCCCGCGATCGGGCATCTCCAACGGGTCTCCCCTTTCAAACGACTCTTACGCGTCGCCACCCCAGCGGTTCCGCTCCCTCCTCGCGGCCTCGTCCGCCTTGCGGTCGCCGTTGGCGTAGACCCAGGCTCCGGCAGCCGAGTTGGCGAAGCCCATGCCAATGGCGGTGCCGCGTACAAGGCCACGGGCCGTGAACTTGCTGCGCAGGGGCTGGCGGCGGCGCAGGGCAAGGAGGGCATACAGGCCCGAGAGGGCACAGGTGAAGCCAGCGCTGTCGGTAGGGAAGCCGGCGAGGTTGACGTAACTGCTGAAGAGCAGGGCGGGCGCGAAGGAGCACGGGAGGACCTTGAGGGGCCGCGCGTGCAGAGCGGCGATGAGGATGGCGTGGATGGCGGGCGGTAAGGGGTTTGCTGTCGTCGGGGGTGGTGTGTTAGTGATCACGGTATATGAGGTGGTGGTGATGGGCGAGAGAGTGGGATGCACGTACCACCGTAAGCGTGCAGATTGCTAAAGATTGAGGACTTTACGTCCTCCGTTTCGGGTACGCCGCTGTTGGACGCCATTGTCGTGGGCACTGGGAAGTGGGAGGTCGACCGGTTCCGCTGGCGCAAGGACTGGCTGGGCTGTTGAATCAATGGGAATATCGTCACTGATTTTTTGGCGTCGGCCTTCTACGCTAAAGCGAATAGCATAGCTACCTACCTAAGGTAGCTAGGTACGGGGGGGGGGGGGGACATTATCTCAAGTGCCTATGCTGTGGTGACGTGAGTTATCGATAAGACGAGACCTAGCTCAGATGAGTAAGCGCGAGCCGCACCCAATCAGATACTCCATGGACCCTGGGCGTCGGGGGTCTCGTCAATTTCGACACCCATCGAGTGGGCTGGAACGGCTGGGACAACAGCAGAGTGTCTTGTTCGGCTAGGAGGACATTGTGACCTTCTTTCCGTTTCTTGCGACGCAACCGCGGCTCCCTGCTGTACCTACCACCCGGCCATCGACTCCACGACATCACCCAGACCACGGACATCGTCTTTTGTGAGCCTGCCCAGGACGCACTCTGTTGGGGGTTCAATACAGAAACGGGTCAGCTTTCACAACTGTCTTTTCGCTTCAGCAGGTGCGGGGGAAACCATCTATCCGGGGGCTCCATCCGTCCTTCCATCTAGCCTTGCAACGTCTATCTTGACAGATTGGCAAAAAACCGCCAATCAACATCGAATCAGCCGACAACAACCCTGCGCATGAAAGCCACGAAAAGTCTCTTGTCGATTTGCATCCCATCGAAACGCATCTAGATCCCGCAGCATCTATCTACGCATTCCCCACCCTGTTTCCAGCGACTCGAAAAGCGACCCCTCCTCGATTTGCCCCGGCAACCATCACCAAACCTCCAAAACAGAGAAGCACCCAACGCACATACGCGCCCACACCCACGAAACCCAGGCACCATGCCGAGCGCAACAGCCTCGGGGGCCGATGCGGCCGGCGGCGGCGGCGCCCGCAGCCGCGAGCACAACCAGGGCAACCAGGGCCGCTCGTATACGGCGGAACAGAAGGCGGCGGTTCTGCGCATCCGCAAGTGCTCACCGACGGCTTTCTACGACATCCTCGGCCTCGAGGAGGTCAAAAAGACGGCCACAGAAAGCGACATCAAGAAGGCCTACCGCAAGCAGTCGCTGATGACCCACCCCGACAAAAACGGCCACGAGCACGCCGACGAGGCATTCAAGATGGTCAGCCGCGCCTTCAGCGTGTTGGGCGACAAGGAGAAGCGCGAAAAGTTCGACCGCTTCGGTACAGACCCGGACTCCCGGTTCGGTCAGGCGCAGGCCCAGAACCCGTTCAGCGGGTTCAGCGGACGGCAAGCTGGTGGCGGCGGCGGCGGAGGAGGGGGAGGTGGCGGCTTTAGAGGCGGCGGGATGGACGAGATGACACCCGAGGAGATGTTCCAGCGGTTCTTTGGTGGCGGGTTCGGCGGCGGTCCGTTTGGAGGAGGTGAGTTTTGAGGTGTCGTGCTGAACGAACCAGAGATGCTGACAGCGCTGCGCAGGCGGCTTTGACACAGGGCCCCAGTTCGTCTTCAACTTTGGTGGCGGGCCGGGATTCCGGGTACACCAGTTCGGCGGCGCGCGGCCGCGGAGGAGACCGCGTGAAGCGACGGAGCAGCAAGGCGGCGGCCTGTCGACGCTCATGGGCCTCCTGCCGATCCTGTTGCTCTTCGTGTTCCCGCTCATCTCGAGCCTTTTCAGCGGCGGCGGGCCTGCGACGCCGAGCATTGTCTACGATAACCCCAAGGGCGCCAACACGCTCGGCCGGACGACGCCCAAGCTGAACGTCAAGTACTTTGTCAACCCCAAGGAGATCGAGAGCCTCACCAAGGGTAAGCTCAGCCAGCTGGACCAGACGGCCGAGAACAACTTGGTGCGGACGCTGCGGTTCCAGTGCGAGAACGAGTTGCTGGCGAGGCAGCGCTTGTACGACTCGGCGAGCGGCTGGTTCTTCCAGGACCCGGAAAAGATGCGCAAGGCCGACGCGTATGAAATGCCATCGTGTAAGAGGCTGGAGTCGTTCAATGTGGGGAGGTGATGTGGCTTGTAATCCAGAGAGGGAGCCGTTGGACGGTGTCGTGTAAGAAACGGGAGATTTTTACCTATTTTTCTCTTCCGACATTGGCTGAGAGATGACTGGTTGAGGAGGAGGCGAGCGGCTGATGGGATGTCGTGGGACGGGGGCTGATTCCTGGTCTAATTCGGCGTTCTGGAGACAGATGAGATTCATAGCATTCTTGGGAACCCGCGCCTGGGCATATTTTCCTCTTCCGGCACAGTGGTCTTCTATATATTCCTTTTCCTACCTTTCATTACCGGGTCGTCTCTCTCGCTATACGCAATCTGAGTCGGCGAGACCTTCTCGTGTAAACGATTACCCTGGCATCGACCGTCCAACGTCCGGTTGCCTGCAATGGCATGGACTGGCCAACTCACGTCACTTCCTTGTATGATGTGGCTCACCTGATGTTTTTGCTGAAGCTTCGTCCCCATTCAAAGTCAATAATGACCTCAAGGGCTGAACACCTAGATGGGGGAATGTTTCCTCCTTTCTTTCCCCGAGTTTTTGTTGGTTGAGCCTCATGGCAGTGCTTCAAAAGGGACAGAAGCAACGTTGTTTTGACGGGATCATCGCGGCCGTGGGTTTCGCCGCTGAAATATCGCTTCGGGCCGAGTGAGCATCATCATGTCTCTACATTTTTCCACGAAATCACTCGGACACCCGTTGACCACCACTGGGATTTATCATAATCCCCGTGGCCTGGAGACCATCTCGACACGGGAGGAAATGGGGGGGAGGGGGGGGGGGAAGGCTGGGAGACGCAAACAGCTACCTCACGTGCTCCCGAACTCGGCGTGCGGTCTCTTGACCCGCCGCCGCCCCTCCCCCCCGACAGCCCCCCCGAGGACCGGCGGTCCCGGAGCACGTCTTTCGTTGGTAGTTAGAGTTCCGACGCACCCGCACTTCCGGACTCAACGACGAGCTGTGAATGGTGTGAAGACTGCGGTTTTCATTTTGGCTTGCCTCTGATTTCTCATCTCTATCTTTGCGCGTGGCAGCTGGGCATCATGACGAGAGATGCAAGCCCGTCATGCCAAGGAGTTGAAACGAGGGAGGGAAGAAGGAATAAAAGTTTGCCCAAGGTTCAGATCATGCACTCGGCAAATGAACCCCTCCTACCGTCTCCCCCCTGCTTCAACGGCGATTGTACATTACTCAGAGCATCAGTACAGGTGAGTCGAACTCTATCGGTCTTGTCCTTGAATGAGAGACCGGCGACGCAAGTGGTTGGTGGGAAGGATTCACGATGAAAGAGTAAGGGAACAAGACGCGTCGACGGGGGCCAAGCAGAACGCAGAAGAGACACAAGTTCACAACCCCCTTGTTAACGTCGAACCGTCCCATTGCGGGCACGAACGGGCAAGCAAGCAGAGGAAGGGCACGCCGCGAAAGGATCGGGGGAACGAATAGACACCAAGTTGTACATGGGATCCGAACCAATGTTAAACAGACGCATGCGAAAAGTGTCGTCCAGAATTCTGCCGAAGACTGCTTCCGGCGACATTCATGCTGGACCGGTTCATGCTAGGAGGGGGGGGGCTCAGCTCTTCAAGGATCCCGCGAACCACTTGAGTGTGAGGCCGACTGTGGGGCCATCGCGATGAAACGGAGGCTCGGGCTTTTTTTTTTTCGATTGGGGAGGAGGGAGGAGGCAATGCGGTGCGGGAGCCATACAGGGTGACAGGGTATGCGCGTATAAATGTACAAATGTGTGGTGGTTGACTATGCGGATTAGGTACGAGAGCACAGCTGGGTAGTGCCGTGTTGTTAGCAGAGGCGCATCGGCGGGTTGGTGACGGGCTGTTAGGAACGGGCGGCTCGCCCGTCCGTAAACTGGAGACGACGGACGGCGAGGCGGGGGATGCGTTCCCTGTCCGAAAGAGTCAAGTCGCGGGCACAGGCACGGAGCACCGCCCGGGACCCTTTGCGTCATAAGGTGGGGTGGGGGGCAGCCTGGGGAGGTCCGTCCGTCCTCTCTGAATGTGGCTGAGATCACCTATCGACGCCACATCTCCATGTCTCCCCACAGGTGAGCCGTTCGTTCTTCCACTTGGGGAAACCATAGTGCATCATGGGTTGGGATCAATCTCGTCTCTGGTTATCGGACAGCGATACGTTTTGTACCTTAGTAGTAGGTACTGTAAAGCTGCTCCCTACATACAATTAGTCGCCTCTCGGTCTTGCGACGACGCGGCTGGCTGAGCCGTAGTGGCAGGCTTGCTGATTGGTTGGTGGGGGTGGGTGTGCATATCGGCAAGGAGTGGACGCGCAAGCCCCAGGGTCACGGGGTGGTGAAGCTTCCCATCTCATCAACCGTCGCCTACGAGGTACGGCGCAGACTTGCAGTACATAAGTACATGTATGTAATAATGGCGCATTGAAACGCGCGTGAATAAGCCGCGAGGTTGTCTGTCGTAGTCACCATGCGAATGCTCCCGTCTGCATTCGTCTCTCAGTCCCGCATAGGAGTCGGCGGGTTGGTGATTCACAGCGAGCCACGACCTTGAGATGAGTAGGTTGGTATCTCACTCTCTCCCAGATGCATGTTGTGTCTTCTGGCGGCGGTCCTCCGCGACTCGGGGACACCCAGGGATCCTCCCCCGCGGCGGTGGCGGGCAACAAAGCAGCCATGCATACGGATACAGGTAGCCAAGTTGGTGATTGCCGCTGGCCACCACCGTTGACTCTGGTGGTGGGCGCAGCGCGACAGAGCTTCTCGCAGAAAGAAGTAGTGTCGTAGTAGAGAGTGTTGGTTGTTGCTGCGGTTCCCTGTCCGCGTAAGTCGAGGTGCTGGTGCCGCCCGGCCCTGCGTCCAGCGGCGGCCCACTTGGATGCGTCGGAGCTCAAGGGGAGGGAAGAGCTGTCAAGCGGGTTGGAGAGCCTTTGAAACTCATTCGTGGAGAACAGTGACTTACTTGTAAGCTGTTTACATGTTTCGGGTCTCAGGTCTCAAATGCTGCCTGGCCTGGCAGCTGGATTGGTTCTCGAACGTTGCCTCGAAGTACACCGTTTTCCCCCCTCGCCCACAATGCTTGCACAGGTACGGATAGATAACGGTAGAGATGGACAGAGAAGAAGAAGAACCAAACATAGGACTGAGGCTAGCCACTACACCCTCCTAGTACCTGTCCCGGCTGCGCCTCCAATTGGTGGTGGTGGTGGTGGGGTAGGGCGCACAGCCACCAACTCGTCCATTGTCCTCCGTGTCTCGTGCATTTCCAGCACCTGCGTTGCGCTATGTGCTACGATGCGTTGCGTTGCGTTGCGCTGCGTTGACCCAGTTCAACGGCGTACCTATGGGTGCAATGCACAGAGGGTGGCCCGACTTGCAGCAGCAGGATAGATGCTCAGACTCTCTCAGTCTCTGCTTTTCACTCTCAACCTCAATTCCACCCCCCCTCTCTCTTACTCTCACTCGTACTCTGTCTCCCTCCCTCTGCTCCCCCCTCTCTCTCACCTTGTTCCTCCAAAAAATCCAAAAAAAAAACCCGTGCCAATCTTCCTGCAACCCCCGAATCAGCCTGCCTCGTCGTTTTGGCCGCTTGCCATTGTCAGCTCCCGGAAGAGGCCGGGGGGGATAGAGGTAACCCATCCCGAGCAAACCCCCTCTTCCCTCCCTTTCCTTCTAGCAGGGTTCCCGGAACCGCCGTTGGTGAATGTTTAATACCGAATTTTTTTTTCCATCGTGTGCTTATTTCATTTAAAATAATAATAATATTTCTTGGCAGCTGATTGATTACCTGCAGTAATAACCCCAGAACTCAGAGGCAGGATTTCTGGATTCTAAGGGCAGCCCACCTGAATGACGACACCTCCCGGAGCTTCAATCTCACCCAGCCCAGGTCCCTCGTGTCGCCCAGTCCGCCTACCTACCTACCTACCGAGCATTCCCCAACCCCGCCCGCAGCTTTCCACCAACTAACTGCCATTCCGACTTAATCCCCATTATCCGACGACAAGCTACGGTACGGATACGATACCATACGATAGGTACCACACTATACGATACCCTATTCTACGTCTCGTCGTCCTTTCTTTCTTCTTGCCTCCGACGAGTGAAGACCGTCCCGTCGATCAACACGTCTTCATAGTCCCTCTCGCCCTCTCTCTCTTGTCCGAGACTTCGGGACCCTCGTCGACATGGTTACCCGTAAGCCCACCTCCGGCGAAAGTTCCGTCGACGCCAATACCGCCACCCCGCGCATACAAGACATGCGAAAGGAGCTCTGGGGGGCTGCCACCGACTCTCCGTCAACCGATGCAGGAAGCGTCTGGGACGATGCCCCCCAGCAGAAGGGCGCCGCCGCCCTGAACCAGCAAACGATACCAAAAGACGTGACCGAGTCGCTCAGGACCGCAAGCGTTGCGTCACAGGGCCCCCATATGACCAATGGTGCTTGGGACGGCGACGCCGTCGACGCCGACCTCCAAGGTCAAGGTCGCCGACCTCCCACCGTCGGCCAACCGACGACCGACGCCAACAGTGTTCCACTGGTGCTGCGGCCAGGGCCACAACCTGCACGATCCGATACAAATCCATTCAAGAGAAAGGACTCTCGGGCTGACATCGACCCGGCACCGCCGCCGCTGGCCAACAATCTCCCGACGATGCCACCGTTGCCACCGTTGCAGCCTCTGTCGCAAATGAGCACCGGTGAGACGAGTAACAATCCGTGGCAGCCCGCTCTCGATCATCATGCCCAAAGAACTGCCAACGCTGGCACCGCCGCTACGGCGAGCGCTCAACAGTCTCTCCGCACCCAGAATAGCGGGGAGTCGGAGCGCGATGCATGGGCTGCCTCCCAAGACCCGAAGTTGCCTGCGATACCAACGTCCCCAGCCCTACTGTCCCTACCCTCTGAGCCCGCCTCTCCCGCGTGGGACGAGCTGCCGGAGAATCAGACGAAGAAGCCGGCGGAACCGCAGAAGCCAGTCAGTAACGATGTTGCCGGAGACCAGCACGCGTGGGATGACCTGGGCTCGCAGAACAAGGGCAAGGCGAAGGCTGCTGCTCCCGTAATACCTCCTCCTACCTTCGAAGACGCTCCCATGGACGATTGGAATCTCATTGATTTCGAACCACCTGCTGGTCCGCCGCCGGGCAGGTCGCACGTGACGGAACAGAACCCCGCAACATCTGAGCGACAGCCCGCAGGTGAAAAGTTGCCTCCAGCTCTGCCACCACGAAACGACGAAGAGGTTGCGCCACGGCAGCCGCCACGTCCCGTTGACGGCAAGTCGGAAACCTACCAGATCAAGAACATCGCCTGGTACGATCACCGCGCCGAGAAGAACCCGCGCATCTCGCCCATCCTCGTCCAAAACGCCAACGGGCCGTGTCCGCTGCTGGCCCTCGTCAACGCGCTCACGCTGACGACACCGCCATCTCTGTCGGACGCGGCACTCGTGCAGGTGCTCCGTTCTCGGGAGCAAATCAGCCTCGGTTACCTTCTAGACGCCGTCGTCGACGAGCTCATGAGAAGAACGCAGGAGTCGCTGCCCGACGTATCCTTGCTTTACGGTTTTCTCAAGGGCCTCCACACAGGCATGAACGTGAACCCGCGCTTCGTGCCGACGCCCGATATTGTAAAGGCCTTTAAGCGCACCTCGCTGACCCATCTGCACCCGACGGAGCGCGACGACCTGATCCCGGGGACGTTTGAAGACACCAAGGAGATGGCCCTGTACGCTGCTTTCGCCATCCCACTGATCCACGGATGGCTGCCAACCAAATCGGACCCGGCGTATGCCGCCTTTGAGCGCCAGGCTGCCTCGTTTGAAGACGTGCAGACACTGCTGTTCCGGGACGAGGAGCTCCAAGATAAGCTGGGCACGTTGACGGAGGAAGAAGAGGAGGTATATTCGGACATACAGGCGATTAAAGCGTTCCTGGAAACATCGGCAACGCAACTGACGCCGTCGGGCCTGGACGTCATTACAAGAGCCATGAAGCCCGGGTCCCTTGCCATCCTCTTCCGAAACGACCATTTCTCCACGCTCTACCGGCATCCTTCGACGCAGCAGCTGCTTGTGCTCGTTACGGATGCGGGCTACGCCGCGCACGACGAAGTGGTCTGGGAATCGCTGGCCGACGTGAACGGCGAGCGAACCGAATACTACTCTGGGGATTTCCGCCTCGTGGGCGGCGAGGGCGAGCAGTCGCAGGGCAGCTCCCGCGGGGGCCAGGCGAGCGTCGGCGACAATGGTCCGGGAGGAGGCAAGCCTGGAATCGACACGGGAGACGGGGGCGAAGGAGGCTGGTCGACTGTGCCGGGTCGCGGGCGGCAGAAGACGCTGGAGCCGTCGTCGCAGTCAGACGAAGCATCTTTATCACCCAGTCACGAGCAGGAGGACAGAGATCTCGCACTCGCTCTTCAACTACAAGAAGAGGAAGAGCAGCGGCACAGAGCCGAGCAGTCGGCTCGTCGGCGGGAAAGCATGTTGAGCGAACAATACATTGAGCAGCAAGCACGTCTGCAGCAGGGCCCGACGACGAGGCGTGGGGCCAATAGGCAGGGCGTACGAGCGGGCGCCCCGCGCAGCAACAGCGTCAGCAACATCAACCTGTTAGCTCCGCAGGGCATCCGGCGCAACTCGAACAGCAACGCGGCTGTGCCGCCAACATCGGGGCGTCAGCCGGGCCAACCGCCACAAATGGTGAGGCCACTTGTGCCGCCTTTGGTCCCCGTCCGCCGGTCAGGAGTGAATCGGCCGGCGGATGAAGGGTTGGACGATGCGCCGCCGACGTACGAGCAAGCGCAGGCGGCCGCCAAGTACGAGCCGCCGCCCGGGCATCCGCATCACGCAAGCAGTCCGACGGCTGGGCGGCAAGGCAATAACGGCGGGGCAGGGCCGTCTTATCTGCCCCGGCCGATGGTGGGCGGCGGGCGAGGCCGTGTAATGGGACCGGGCGGAGTGGTGGGCAGCTCTCAAGGGGCTAGAGACCGGGACTGCATCGTCATGTGAGAACGGGAAATGGGGCAAAGGAAGCGTTGCGGCATCCTTCATGAAGAGGCGTCGGTGGTTTCACTTTAACTTTCCATCTGCATTCATTTTGCTCGCGGGCATGGGTTCATCACAACCCCTTTTGATTTTGCGAGAGAGAGAGAGAGAGCGAAGCAGAGTCGCGGGTCTTGTTTTTACTGTACAAACCATTCTTTTTCCTTAGCGGGACGGCGTTGGAAAACATGATTTGGGATGAGGAAGGCCGAATTGAAGAGTAAGACTTTACAAAGATACACTGGTGTGTTTGGGTGAAAATGGTTCTTGGCTTGGTAGTCGGTCATTCTGGAGCTGGGCATCTCCAATCGGTGATAGTGACGGCCATGGTGTTCTGCTGCAGCTGCTACTGCAAGGGCACAAGGGGTAAGCTGTGGTGGAGAAGTACGTACTAAGGTCGGTACGTAGTAGTACCTAGTAAAGCGCTGGGGAAATTTTCCCGTTTCACAGGGGGCTGCGGCTAGGGCACCCGGGTGGCCCGGGAACCCGCTTTTCGGTTGGCCCAGAAGGGGAAAGCGGTGTGTGGGCGCCTCGTGGTCTCCATCCTGCGACGCCGGGACCCCCCCCCCCCCCTCTACACGTTTTTGATGTCATTGATCATAGGTATTATCATATCAAACATAACACGCAGGAATTGAAGTGTAGTGTACAGGAGGACATCTTTTTTGGGGTTCAGATAAAACGGATTTTCTTGACATACGGTTCTTCACACACACACACACACACACACTCGTCTCATTTTTGCCCTGCCTTTCTTTTCCACAACCAGTCAACCGATCCCGGCATGGCGCTGATCGAGGGCTGGTTGCCGCCCACTCGGGAGAACTGGGAGACCCTCACCATCGTGTGGCAGCTTTCCTGGCCCGTGGTATGTCCTTCTCTCTCTCTCTCTCTCTACTCTTCGGTCTCGGGCCGGACCGTAGCTGACACGCGCACTAGTTTGGCTCGCTGCAGTACTTCATCAGCTGGTACGGCATGGGCAAGACATCGGTCCAGAGCCGCCTCAACATCCCCGGCCGCCTCGCCTGGTTCCTGATGGAGATCCCTGGCGTCGCCACCCTGCTGTACATCATGAACACCCTTCCCGGCCAGCTCGGCATCCACGACCTGCCGTGGCAGAACAAGGTACTCGCCGGCCTATTCGTACGTTCTCTCCTCTCTCTCCTCTCTCTCATTCGGGTCTCACGCCAAACCAACAATGCAAAGAAAGATCCGTACAGCTGACAACGACGACCAAGACAATCCACTACGCCTATCGCGCAGTCATCTTCCCCATCGTGCAGCCCTCCATGTCGCCCATCCACCTCCTCGTCGCCCTCTCCGCCCTGTCCTTCCAGCTCATGAACGGCGCCTGCCTGGGCAGCTACCTCGCCGCCTACGGGCCCACCACAAAGTCCCAGTGGGACGCCGCCCTCGGCTTCGGCGGCGTCGCCCAGTTCGTCGCCGGCATCGCCGTCTTCTACGTCGGCCTCGCCGGCAACTACTTCCACGACGAGGAGCTCCGCGAGATCCGCCGCGCCGAGCAGCGCCGCCAGGAAAAGGCCGTCGCCGCCAGCAAGGGCGGCAACGGCGGCGGCGGCGGCGGCAGCGTGCACAAGCACTACCGCATCCCCGAGGCCATGCTGTTCCGCTACATGCTGTACCCGCACTACTTGTGCGAGTGGGTCGAGTGGTTCGGCTTCTGGATGGCGAGCGGCTGGAGCGTCCCCGGCCGGGCGTTCCTGCTCAACGAGATCTTTGTCATGTTCCCGCGCGCGAGGAGCGGCAGGCGCTGGTACGTCGACCAGTTTGGCGAGGAGAAGATCCGGAGGAAGTGGACCATTGTCCCGGGCGTCTACTGAGGCGAGCTCGGGGGGGCGGGGGAGCCGAGCTGATTCGTTCAGTCTTTGGTACGTGAGCCCTCTTGGGACGGTGCATCGTGTTGCTCTTTAGCCAGCTACGAATTGGCTGTCAGCCTGTCACCCAAAGACGCTGTTCGCTAGGTATGTAGGAGATGTATGACCGGCAATTACCCCATCCATACAAGTTCTGAACAAGTGGCCGAGTCTTGCGTAAATCTCCCGCCTAGGGGGTCTTGGGAAGAGCTGTTGGTGTACATCGTGAGAGGCCGGGACGATGAAGAGCATCCAAAAGCAAAAAAGACTCGTTACCGACGACGGCCAGCTGCAGGCTCACTTCAATTAAAGCCGGATCAGGTTCTACAGAGTTCCCTTGCACAAAAGGTGTCACCACAGCCGCTCCGTAGCCCATTCGTCTCCGAGAGTCCCTGCAGACATCAGGTTTTCAAGTTGCCCGTAAGACCATAGAGGGGGGAAAAAATAAGGCAGACATTATAAACTTGCTTCCCTTTAGTACTCGTCATCCTTGTCAGAAAGGCATTTCTCTGTGACTCTGTCTATCTATTAGGGCAATTCCTTTGACTCTAAAGCGAGGTGGGTTTCCAGGATACTTTCCAGGATACTTTCCAGGATAGCTTCTACTGTTGGACCAATCCTCCATTGTTTTAACCTCGGGCTTCTGGCGTTTCTTTGAGTCCAAAGTCGGTTTTGAGCTCTTGTCTCAACTCAACCTCCTTCATGCAGAGAGCAAGACCAATGGGCACAACAGCAAACGGAATCAGGACAATCCAGACTCTCTTGAGCGCCTCGGTGTACACATGGACGATCTGTTCCTTGAGCAACGGCTGGCCGTCGAACTGCTTGATGAACAAGCGGATGGCGTGCTCGTATGCGCCGCCGTGGGCGAGCAGGTCGCGCACCGACGGCTCGGGGATGAGATGGAGAAGCTCGTCGAAGCGGGAGTTGAAGACGGCGGAAGGGATGGCGGCGCCCCAGATGGCCCCGAAAGACCGCGCAAAGGCCCACGCGGCGGTGGCGACGGCCACGTCCGACTCGGGCACCGGCGCCTGGACGGCGGGCAGGGTGGCGGTCAGGGAGAGGCCGCCGCCCAGTCCGGCGAGGACCTGGAACGCGATCCAGACGGCGGTGGAGGAGTCGGCGTCCAGCGTGGTCATGCAGCCGACCGCGATCGCCAGGAGGACGAAGCCGGCGACGATGACCATCTTGTAGTGGCCGGTCACGGCGATGGCGACGCCGCCGGCCATCCCGGCGGGGGCGAGAGGGATGACGACGGCGAGGAGCTTGACCCCGGACTGAAGGGGCGTGGACTCGAGGAGGATCTGGAAGTACACCGGGAGGAAGAAGCTGAGCCAGCTGAGGACGATGCCGTGCAAAAAGGTGATGCCGTAGCCCAAGGCGCAGGACATGTTGCTGTAGACCCGGAGAGGCATGATGGGCTCGCGGGCGAACTTGCCCTGGTGTACACCAAAGACCGCAAGCCCGGCGAAGCCGACCAGAAGAGGCAGCAGAATGTGCCATGACGTCCAGCTGTAGGTGGTGCCTCCCCAGGTCAAGGGGATGAGGATGGAGACGACGGCGCACACGAGGATGAAGTTGCCCGAGTAGTCCACCCGTCCAAGCCGCTGGGCGACGGTGCCCTCTCGCTTGTGATTGACGCGTAAGAAGAAGAAGACAAGGGGTAGGGCGGCCGCGCAGATGGGCAAGTTGATGTAGAAGACCCAGCGCCAGGTCGTGTTGTCTACAATGGCACCGCCGATGATGGGACCCAGAAAGGAGCCTAGGGTGCTGCGAACACGAATTAGCGAAATAGTCCTAAACCACTGATTGTGAAGTCGAGTGGAGGAGGGGGGGGGGGGGGGGTATAAA